>JARYGA010001112.1:0-24521 GCA_030545235.1 Helianthus tuberosus
AAATTGATGAAGAAGTGTGTGTAGATCGTAGAAGTACAAGATTTGAGGTAGAAAACTTACAAGAGTCGCCAGAAATCGAGAGGAAATAGCCCCAAAGCGTGCTGGTCGAGTGGGAGCTGTCACATCACTGTTTAAGTGATGTGACAAGGGCTATTTATAGGTGAAGAGGAGAAAAGGAGAGAAATGCAATGGATCGGATGGTTGTTCGATCGGGTGGCCGTCCGATCGGATGGCTGTCCGATCGGATGGCTGTCTGATCGGATGGCCATTCGATCGAAGTGCCATTCGATAAAACGCCTCCGGAGAGCTGAGTTTTGGCGTTCCGTTTCGATTGTCGTTGCGATAGTTTGGTTACACACTCTCATCCATACTTTCATATATTTATTATAATTAGCCGCGTTGGGTGGTATATACATATCCATATTTCAAAGTTGCGATACAATAACCAGGTTTCGTTTCGAATAGGCGTTACTTTGCGACGCTTCACGGTCATCGAGGAGGGTAGAATAGGTCCTCACTCAACGTCATCATGAACGTTAATGTGTGTGATGCGATGTGCATTTTGAGTAATGAGTTTCACTGCGACACATCACGGCTATCAAGGAGGGTAGAATTGGTCCTCACTTGACATCTTCGTGGTTGTCAGCAGGTGCAATGTGATGTGATAGCGATTAAGTATGCGTAATATGCGGAAATACTGCGATATAGCGATGTATGCGATATAGCTACATTATGATCCGAATCTCTGGTGTTAGGCGTAACGAGTATAATGATTAGTAACAACGCACGAAAGTGCGGGTTGTTACAGCGAGAGTTTAACAAATTGAAGATCTGACGAAGCAACAGTCCAAAGTATGACAAATAGAGCATGCTCAATAAGGACCTAAACCGAGTGATGATTGTGAACAAGGTTAATGGCAAGGAAAGCCCTTAGGGCAAGCATTACCAGGTGCACGTTTTAAATTTAATCGCACAAGTAGTAATATGCAACAAACACGTAGAGAATCACTGTTGCATATGTAGGATAAGACTTGGAAAACCTGAATATGATATCTATTCAGGATGAAGCTTCCTAGAGAAAATAAGTAGAAATAAGTGTTATTCACGATGATGAATAACAAAGCAATAACAAGATTAGTCTATATGAAAACTTGTACGGGGGTAATTGTCCAAGTGCATAATTCTCAATATAATACTATTGAGAAAAGTAGTGATCACATCAACGAATATGATTATATAAGAGTCCGATAAAAAGGAAAACATTTTACAAGTTCAAGAATGAAACGAGTAAAACTAATGATTGTTAAATAACAATTAAATAAAGTTTTACCAACGGAAACCATGAATATGGGAATTATTAGAGGAGTTACTTACATAGGGCGTGGTGCGAAAATCATAAAAAGGTCATGTGTACTATGTGTTGATCGCTTACTCTGGCCAAGTAAGTAGTGAACACATGATACCGTGAACTTCTTATGATGGACACACTTCCGTCCTATGTAGTAAGGACGGGGTGAATGGGGCAAATTAAAAAGGTACCCAAAACAGATCAAATAAGTAAGATATTTGATAATAAATGTAAACGCAAGCCGGGTAACGGAAGCATATTACATTAGAATAACGAGCCCGAGGGAAGGGACAAGAATCAAGGTAAATGAAAATACAAACCGACTAATAAGGATGCTAAGGCGTAGGGAAAAAAGTTTGGCTGTCATAAGTGATGAAATTCACACGGATAAGTCAAACGGAATGAATAAAGAATGAAGTTTGACATTCATAAGTGAGGAAAATTCACACGAACAAGTCAAACGAGTTAAATAAAGAATAACGCTTGCTAATATAATTAAGCGCGAACCAAATAAATAAAAGCGCGAAATATTAATAAACCTATGCTGGGGGTTATGGGAGCTAAAAACATTAAGGTAAAAGAAGTCGGGTAATGGGTTGTAAAGAAGTATAGGTATGAACCGAGAAACGGTAAGGGTAGAATAAACTGATGTGTGAAAGACGTAAGGAGTCATAAAGTCGGAAGATTAGTCCGAAAGTAAACAAATTTAGCCTCAGACTATGGTCAAGGATTCTAAATATAAAAAGGGGTGCCTTGACGCCATATATATACATATATGTACATTTGAATAAAGACACGAATAAAAGATGATCTACGGGATCATCATAACCTACTAGATTAAAAGTAGTGTTAAGGTCAATGAGACCAAGAAGACCCTTGGGTCCTAAATAGGAAGAAACGAACTATTGAGGCCTCACCTTAAAAATGTGAAAATCTAAAGAAATAGCCTATGAGGCTAAGTGAAAGAACCTACAGGTCAATAGCGTAAAGTGAGGGAACTGGTAACGATTCCCCATGTAAAACGAGAATGGAAAAGAATAAATTATTGGTTGTCAATTTCCTTGATGTGAGTAACTGACATAAGTTAAGGAGAAAGACGTTAAACTAAAATTTAGTTTTAGTAATAAACAACGTTTTAACAAATATGAATATTATGAGACAAATTTGGAAATGATTAATATTAAAGTATATGGGTCTTAACACCGATAGGTGCAAGGAGATACATTCGAAAAGAAGAAGTATGACAAAAAAAATTGAGATAAACTTAAACGTGACTTGACGCATTCACGGTCAAGAAAAGTAATATAGAATGTGATCACGTTGTAACGTGAGTTACAGGATAGGAGATCATAAACTCATATAAGCCTCGGGAAGGCAAAGTGAATATACCCGAGCGATGGGGTATAAGGTAACCGGTGGCTAACAAGTCTAACCGTAAAAGAATCAATAAAGATAACGGATACAAGCTGAAAGTAACGGCCCACGAGGCCTTACACATGAAAAACGTACGCGTCAATATAAATGAAAACTTTTGACCAAAAGAAACGGGTGCTTTGAAAATGAATCTTGGTTTGTTTGATTAAACCAATGAACTACGTAAATAAGGTTTCGGGGACGAAACCTCTTTAAGGGGGGTAGACTCGTAACACCCCAAAAACGAGTTTGTAAATTATACTAAATTAATCAAAAATAGACGGGTAAAATGTCGTTGGTGGTAAAAGTAGACCCGGTGAATATTAGGATTTAAATAAATAAACCTAATATTAAAAAAAACGAATAAAAGCTTTTGAGGAAATAAGGATTATAAGTGGCCCGAGTTAACGGGACTTAAAATAAAACAGGTAGTATCTCCCCGAACCCGCTAAGTAAACTAGGAATGTTTAACCTAGTTAAAAAGGGGTAAATATTATTGAAAATAAGTAGGTTGTGGCCTACTTAATAACTAACCAAACAAGAGGGACTAAAAGTGGGCAACTAGAGAAGTGTTTTAATTAAAATTATATAAAAAAATAATAATATCAAAACACACACATGTGTGTGTGCGTAAGATCGACCAGGAGAAGCTCCATGGGAGCTCTAACCCTAATTTCAACAAAATCAGCAAATTGAAGCTCGATTCAAGCCCTAAATCAATGCATGAACACATAAAAATGATCACCTAAGTATGGGGATCACAAGGTATGTTAAATCTAGTTATTTGGTGATACTTTGAAAATTTGATTAACATTCTTGAACGAAATTCTTGTATGAATTATGAATGTTATAGTGAAATTGAGATGTCTATGAGTCTAGGAACGAACCCTAGATGTAAACTTGTTGATTTAGCGCCATAAATTAGTGTTTCGGTTAACTAAGTATGTAGGTGCTAAGTGTGTTTTATAAAAAATATGATGAACACTTGAATTAAAGTGTTAAATTGATGAATATTGATGTTATGATACAAGTTCTAGATGTAGTTCATAAACATTAGACATAGAGATTTGATTTTTTATGTTAGAACTTGGTTAAAAAGATTAGCCATGAGTTAAATAGAAAAGGTAAAAATTATGCCCACAGGTGTTTGTTAAAACGCCTAAATGAATGTTCATATGTTGAAACTATGAATGAAACGCGTAATTGCCTAATTTGATTAATTACGTGTGATATGGGGTAATATGAATTCTAATTATGATGTCGATTTAGCTTATTTGCACATATCATATAATTAAAGGTAGTTAACTAGTAGAAAGTTAAACTAACCAATGACGAAGTCAAATAGTGGTTTCGACATAGAAAATACGTAAGGTGGAATAGTGGTAATTGTTAATGACTAATCTAACCACCTTGTGAATGATGATGATATTGTTATGTGTGAATCCATGAGATGTTGTGGTCATTTTATATGATGGCTAACCTAACAAATCTTATGGATATTTTGATATAGTTTGACTCTGAACAAGCTAGGTGGGAGCTTGGGAAGGAACGGCTCAAACGGATCATGGATGCGAAGAATGTTTGCGCGGATACGAGGTAAGTAAAGCTTACACCTTCTAGAATAGAATACTTATTTGTATAATGGATAGCATTGTGAATAATAAAATGGACATGGTTTTCGCGGACAGTTTGTCAATAAAATAGTTATTGATAGCAAACAGGTCCGTTATTTGCAAAACTGTTTCGGGGTCTTAAACACTTAGTTGTGACTCCATATGTGGTCAGAAGTTGTATAACAACAAAAATGATGATTGGTAATTTTTATAGAATTTTCGGAAGTTGTTTAACGTGGTTTTCGCGGACGTTTTGTGAACAAAATAGTTGTTGACAACAAGCAGGTACGTACTTGCAGAAATGGTTTCGAGGCTTTAAACACTTAGTTCTGACTCAATATTTAGTCAGAAGTGGTATAACAATATAAATGATGATTGTTAATTTTTATAAATTATTCGGAAGTTGTTTAACGTGGTTTTCGTGGACGTTTTGTCAACAAAATAGTTGATGACAGCAAGCGGGTCCGTACTTGCAGAAATTGTTTCGAGGCCTTAAACACTTAGTTATGACTCAATATTTGGTCAGAAGTGGTATAACAACATAAATGATGATTGGTAATTTTTATAGATTTTTCGGAAGTTGTTTAACGTGGTTTTCGCGGACGTTTTATCAACAAAATAGTTGTGGACAGCAAGCAGGTCCGTACTTGCAGAAATTGTTTCGGGGACTTAAACACTTAGTTTTGACTCAATACTTGGTCAAAAGTTGTATAACAATATAAATGATGATTCGTAATATTATGTATTGTTAAGTGTTATAAATACAGGCAAGCGGAAAGTATGAGCATGTTTTGCCAAGGTTGGCGAAAGGTAATGCAATGTATTAAAAACGAGTCAGTCTTGACCCGTGTCAGGTACGCACAAGGAATGATACTCTCATGAAGGGTACATGTACCAACCATAATATGGATTATGGTTGGAGGAAATAAGAGTTTTTTTTATAAGAGTTGATAGAATTATAGTTTTGACATAAATGCCCATAACGGGTCAAACGTGTATATAACTTAAGAATTGGTAAAAGAACCATGAAAACTAATAAGATATGATCCAGGTAATGGATCGTATTAGTAAACATTAAAGAGTTACTAAAAATGGTTGTGCATATAGGGATATGGTACAAAACCCATAACGGGTCAAATAATTCGGTTTAAGAACCGGAAATTTGAATTCGAAGGAAACAAGAATTTTGAATAATGGATGAATGAATTTGATGGAAATATGTTTATAACTTGTTGTGAAACTGTCAAAACTAACTTTATGTTGGTTTGATTTTAGGTATGTATTATATGATGTCGGATGACGATCAAGCTCAGCGAAGAACCGATCACGATGCAGTTACAAGCTTCCGCAAATAGTTTCGTCGTTACTTTTTAACGGCGAATTTTTACCAAACATGATGTAACGTTTTAAAATTTAGAAAAGTTTTAATTAACCTATATTTTCATTGTATATGTAATTATAATTACATGTTTATTATCGTAAACTATACGAAAATCATAAATAATAGCAAGGGTCTTACATATATCCATCCTTTGGGCGCCCATCATCATGCCATGTCATATATTTAGCTGTTTCTGAACACATGAAAAGTTTTTGTAGTCTCGGTTTTAAAGGAAAATGCCACACCACTTTAGCCGGGACCTTTGAATAATGTTCATCATGTTTACCCTTACCTCCTTGTTTATCATTCAGTGGTTCCCACTTAGATGTGTGGCAAATGTGGCCCACCTCAACATGTTCATACTCTCTCCAATATATCATACAATCATTTTTGGCATGCACAAGCCCTAAATCTCTTATAACTCTTTTAGCTTGCGTAAAACTAGCCAGAGGGTTTTCCAAGTTTCTCCTCTGGAATCATCTCTTGTAAAAGTAGTAAGAGATCATCAAATGCCATGTTACTAAGCTTGTGAAGCCTCTTGTAGAGACAAAGCCTAATGATGAAAGATAGCTTTGGTTACCTTTTACACCCAAGGTATAACTCTTGACTTCCATCTTCAACCAACTTATAGAACTTTTTGCATCTTTATTTAAGCCTTCTCGTACAGTACTTGTCTTCTCAGCAGTATATCTAAACCTATCATGCAATAATTCATAAAAATTCTTATGCATACTAGCTTCATTGGTGTCGGTGACGGTTTCAGTTCTTCTTTGTGAAGGGCTTTCTCCATGGAAAACCCAAGCTTAGTAGTTTTCTACAAGTCCATATCCTTTTAAATGATCAAATACTTCATCTATTCGATACCAATGATGGTTCATACACCTTTTACAAGGACAACAAATTTGACTACTTCCTTCTGCCTTAGCAAACAAAGAATTTAGGAAGTCAACAACGACATCTTCAAACTTGGGTAACTTCCTAGGTTTATACATCCAATCTCGAGCAGCCCCCGTTTTTGTTGTATCCTGAAGTTAATAGGAAATTTAAATAAATAACATGGTTTTTATTCACATATAAGAAAGTACATGTATTCAGAAGCGGTGGGATAACAGTTGAAAAAAATATATTTATCTCAAAACAAAGTAGCTTCCAATAGACACACAGTATATATTTTTTGAACATCAATGATTCTTCTTCTTTTTTTTTTTTTGCACAATAAGGTCAAAATACACTATAATAGATGACTTAATATCATCTCAAGGGAGGTTAATATAACTATGTATATCATTGTATTACTTTTATGTACATGTTACCAACTAATATACATATGCATTATAAACAAAATAATTAATATAATCCCAATAACTTTGATCACCATGAGATGTATGAACACGTCACTGTTTTAAGACATCTGAATAAACTTTTGGCTACAAATGTAGTTTAGTGGTAAACCATTATTTAAAAGTTTGACTATAAAAATCAAAATATTACTATTATATTCTTCTGTATGAAAATATTTACAACTACCACACATATGTGTATTGTGAGGAAACTGGTTGTTTGTCCATAAAAGTCAAAATGTAACTAAGCAAATATTTGAATAAAACTTAAACATTAATATAACCTTATAAATAATACCGAAACTACCCTCGATTTGGTTAACTTGGAAATATTATTTTTGTATATTAATAGGTCGGGTTGGATTAACCTGAAAACATTTTTTTTTGTACCTTAACAGTGGTTCACTTTTAAATGAAAGAAGATTTTGTATGACTCATCACTTATCTACTATTATAACATCTACAAGACAAATACAATAACCAAATTCATATGCAATACAATACGATGCAAACATTGAAAAAATGATATTTCGTTTGTTGTAGAAGGCGAAGACAAACTCCATGTACTCACCACAAAAATAATGTTTCCAGGTTAACCCAAGCCGATCCCCTTAACCCTAAGATCTCAAATTCAACAGACAAAAAAACAAAGTGCCTGATTGATTGCTTAATTACACTAAATCGCCCAATTACAAACCCTATTACGAACCCTAACTATACAAAACTAAAAGAATTTGATCTCTTCCTTTTCTAAAAAGCAATAAGAACTCACAAATTGAAGATGCAAGAACTGAACAAAGAATCCTAATAAAACACAAAATGTAGGAGCGTTATAAGTGTTATCCATTGGAACGACATATGACTTTTTTTTCGAAACGGGAAGTCAACTCGCCACCAGTTTTAAAATCTAAACCAATATCTCCAGGTACTTAATCTTTCTCCATGGATGGCTGTCACCACTGCTACCATAATCGTCATCCTCATCCCCCTCCTCCACTTATCACAACAGACTGTTGTGACAACATAAAATCTTAATCTCCATCCGAATTAAATAAAGATACATAATGTATTGACAAAAATATTAATAACCATCCGAATTAAATCAAGATTGTTTTGACAACATAAAATCTTAATCACTATGCAGATAGATGTGATCTTGCTGAACTTTTCTGATGATTGTTTAAAGTAAGATAATGAATAGTGGAATAATGAAAAAGAAAACACCTATAATTATATCATTAAACCACCCATGTCATGTATAAATTCTTGTTTTAGGTGAAAATTAACATATTTCAAAGTTTCAATTGGGGAAATAAATCAACAAACAATCAAACTGTAGGTCCGGCTAGGGGAGGATCTAGTCGCCTAATCCTTGTATACTAACCACTCCGGTTGTGCGGAATCCAACCGAAATAGCAAACCGAGATAGAACACGCAATAACACGACACGCAAGTTTCAACGATTAACACCACTTGTATTAAACGTATGAAAGGTCCAGTTACAGCTCAATGTTTACAAATCAGTCTTGCAAACTCTCTCTAGTGTGTGTGTGCGTTCTCTATCTGTCTGAGTGTCTAACTATGTCCCCCATCGAAGTGAACACTACACACGGGTATTTATACCCAAAACAGCATGTCTGGTCGAAGGATCAAACAGTCTGATCGAAAGATCATCTTTCGACCAGAAGCCGCTCGAACGATCTGCATGTACCACGAAGGATGGGATCTTTCGTGGTCCATCTATCGAATGCTATCTATCGAGCAGGTCATCGAAGGATATAGGCAATCCTTCGATGGCACATCCTTCGACCCAACATCTTACAAACATAATGTTGACTGTTTGGCCAAGTCAACCCAGGAGGATGGTTGACTTGGTCAAACTTACAAGACTAACAAGACATCGTTTTACATTGTGACCGAATACAGACAAAGTGCAGACATAAGTGCACCAACAAACTCCCCCTTGGCTGTAGCTTTGTCTGGCTTGTCAACAATCAGCTGTTGCTTTGTCTCGATCTTCGATCTTGTAAGTTCTCGTGTCTTCAAGTCTTTGACTTCTATTCAAGTCTTCAATGTCGGAGAATCTTCAAAGTCTTCACGTCTTGAAAGCAGAAAGTGTACCAACAAACTCCCCTGGTTCAGGTAGGAAGTGTGTTGACAAACTTCCCCTTAACATAAGCTCCCCCTTGAGTTATGCTCATGAAAGTCTTTATCTTTATGAAGTGAGATCCTTGTGGTGTTGATGATGGTCAGCGGCAACTCGATCATCTTCATCATTTGAGTGCCTTCACGTCGTGTCTTCATTCCGAAGCTTGTCATCGACCATGTTCTCCTAGCCTTTAGAATCTGCACATGCAAGAAATCTAAACGCGTAATGAGAACAACCGCTTGGAATATCATAAGCAAACAACACACATGTGACCATTGTTTTAAAACAAACACCGTCCGACAGTTTGAAAGTTTAACAAATTTTATCAATTTCAATTTTAACTTTCAACACTTGCAAATTTCGACCGTTTATGAAGATTTAGTCATTTTCGGTTTTCGTTCAGGTTTCAGGTAACGAAGACTCGAGCTCCAACATCGTACGATCGAAAATAAGATAGAAATAAAATCTTTTTGGCTTTTATAAAGTTTATATTAAAACACACCTAAAATCTTTTTGGTATTTTTGAATATTTCAAGTGTAAAGACTGAAAGCAGTAAATAAATATATACAGACATTCTTTTTGTGAGTTTCGAGGGTAAGAGAATCATATCAGTGTACGGTCATGCCAAAACGCTCTCTTTGTTCAATTAGTTAACATTAAGATAAGCATCCTATAACAATTATCGGTATTGTTGTCCACATAAGCTCAACTTATCAGATGTAATCATGGCGAGGGGATACGTTAAGGTATGATTTATACTTACCGACCGGTGTTCATCCACATCACGACACATTCCCGTATCAAGGTATGCACGAGGGTTCATCTTACCGGTGAGTATACCGATTATCATCTGTTTGACCGTATATGATGTGAGATACTCACTTATTTTGTTTGAAAACAAGCCCTATGTGATATAATCACTTATTGATGAGGAACTTGGTTTTCGATGCATGAGGGCACAGGAGCAAGTCCGTGAACAGGTCAGTACTTTCGTACAGCAGAGAGACGAACTTGACTCCCGGAAAGAATTTGTGATATTTTATCACTTATTTGTTTGGACATGTGATTGTTGATCACTTATTGAGGTCGTATGCAATATGTACACGTATGTATGGTATCATGGAAGATCTAGACTTGCGTCCCCGTTATTTTTCGGTAAAAGATACAACCATGATACCCAGATGATAAGCAGCATAAAGACCGAATATCTCAGAACCTCGGCAATCTCTCAAACGAAATTTCGGTACTAAGACCATATGCCAATGAATGGTTCCCACCCAGTCTTCAGTCGATTTAAGTTTATATCACCCTGCACACTTTAAAATGATTGTGAGCCTACCGATACATCTTATATAGAGCTGCTTATCGTTTTTCATTTAAGGTTTAAAGAGTGTAAAGACAGACCACTGATGTACTATCATTTTCTCTTTTGCTCGCCAGGAAACTCATTTTTGTTTTTCTATTGTTTTTGTGTTTTTGAAATTTTTCAATGTTTTTGGATTTTCAAATTTTGGATTTACTCCCCCTAAAATCAATAAACTAAGACAAATTTAAAACACACAGGTATTTACAAAAATGATTTTCCGATGTGGATTACTCTTGCTTGACCTTAATGCCGTTTACCAATAATAAATAGTCAAATCTTGATTTGTCAAAAGCTTTGGTAAAAAGGTCGGCACGTTGGTCATCGGTGTGGACGTAAGCAACATCGATTAGCCTTTTCTCAAAGCAATCACGTATGAAGTGATACTTAATGTCGAGGTGCTTAGTCTTTGAATGCTGCACAGGATTTTTAGTGATCTGTAATGCAGCAGAATTATCAACGTAAATAGGAGTAGTTAGGAATTCAAAACCGTAATCACGCATTTGTTGTTGGATCCATAGGACTTGGGAGCAACAACTTGAGGCAGCAATGTATTCAGCTTCGCATGTTGACGTAGCGACGCACGTCTGCTTCTTGCACTGCCATGTGACTAGGCGATTTCCCAAAAACTGACATCCAGCCGTTGTGGATTTGCCGTCGATTTTGCATCCGCCAAAATCAGAATCACTGAATGCGATCAAGTCAAAGTTATTATCCCTAGGGTACCACAGACCGGTGTCAGGGTAACCCTTCAAATAACGAAAAATCCTTTTTACAGCTGCAAGATGTGAGGCCTTCGGGTTCACTTGATATCTGGCCAACAGGCACGTTGGGTACATTATATCTGGTCTTGATGCTGTGAGGTACATAAGAGATCCAATCATCGCGCGATAGAATGAGGGGCTAACATCTTGACCCTTCAAGTCTGGAGTAATTCCGTGATTTTGTGGCAATGGGGTACCGATGGGCATTGCATCAGACATCTGGAACCGGCTCAAGATGTCACCAACATATTTAGTCTGATGGATGAATATCCCAGACTCTGTTTGTTGTACTTGTAGGCCCAAAAAGAAAGTCATTTCCCCCATAGCACTCATCTCGAATTTATCCTGCATTACACGCTCGAAATCTCTACACAAAACATCATTAGTAGAACCAAAAATAATATCATCAACGTATACCTGTACCAGTAGAAGATCTCCATCTTGTTCTTTGATGAAGAGAGTACAATCGATAACACCTCTGCGAAAACCGTTCTCCAGCAGATAATTAGATAAGGTTGCGTACCAAGCTCGCGGTGCTTGATGTAGACCATATAGAGCTTTGTTGAGCAACCAAACCCGATCGGGATGGATAGGATCTTCAAAACCTGGAGGCTGCTCGACGTACACCTCTTCTTCTACCACACCATGTAAGAAAGCACTCTTCACGTCCATCTGGTATACCTTGAAACCTTTGAATGAGGCATACGCCAGAAAGATCCGAATTGCTTCTAGACGTGCAACAGGTGCATATACTTCGTTGTAGTCAATTCCTTCAATCTGACGAAAACCTTGAACGACTAGCCTTGCTTTGTTCCGGATAACGATCCCACGGTCATCCTTTTTGCATTTAAACACCCAACGGGTACCAATCTTCTTGTATCCAGCAGGTTTCTCTACGAGTTTCCAGACACCAAGCTTCTGGAATTGTTGCAGTTCTTCCTGCATCGCTTCAACCCATGAGCTATCTTTCAAAGCATCTTTCCAAGTTCTTGGCTCTTCCTGTGAGACATAACACGCGAAAGACCAATCATTCTGTTGACCAGATTCTCGGATAGTTGCATACAAGCCTGCATTGTTGTTGTTTCGCAACATGTTTCTTGTTTGAACGCCACTTTGCACATTCCCGATGATGTTTTGTTGAGGATGGGTATTATGAATCCTTGTTTCTGGATTATCTTGAACTGGAATATTTGTACCCAGATTGTTGAGATTCAGATCAACAATCAATTCAAGGCCCGGAATTGACGAAGAGGATGATGCAGAAGTTTCAGCTGTTCGAGGGACATCCACTGGAGGAGTACCCTCTGAAGTACCATGAACTGCTGTTGGAGCTTCTTGTTCTGCATCTATAAATTCGTCATCCTCTGAAGATTCGTGCAATTCGGAAGCATCTTGAAAATCCTCATTGTCGAGAGCATTGTTGTTCACTGAAGATGGTTCTTGATTGACAATAATGGGACGAACCAACTGTGAATCAGTTGCGTTGTCACTCTCGAAAAACATCCTTGCCGCAGCACTTTCTTCAACGGCTTCAACATTAATTGAATTGAAAAAGTCATCGTACTCAAACATCCAAGGCTGACCAGGATTTCTAACTGGTAAAGTGTGCCTTTGTACTCTGACTTCAGACCATTCCTCGACCCTTTTAGTCTCTAGATTCCAGACTCTTAAGTTTGGGGTGGAATACCCAAGAAAGTATCCCTCAATGGCTCTAGCCCCAAACTTTCCATTAGGATCGATAATTGTGCAAGGAGCTCCAAACGGTTCGAGATAAGACAAGTCTGGTTTCCGTTTGTTGATAAGCTCAAAGCAGGTCTTGTTGTGTCTTTTGACTGTAAGGACTCGGTTCAAAGTATAGCATGCAGAGGATACAGCTTCAGTCCAGAATGGAATGGGCAGCTGCGACTCTACCAACATAGTCCTAGCAGTCTCGATCAATGTGCGGTTCTTACGTTCAGCGACGCCATTCTGTTGAGGAGTATAAGCTGCACTAAATTCGTGAAGAATACCTTTTGAAGTGCAAAACTCCGCCATGGCATGATTTTTGAATTCAGTACCATTGTCGCTACGTATCCGCCTAACCTTCAAGTTGTAGAGATTCTCAATCTGAATGATCAAGTTTTTGATAATACCGAAGGTTTCACTCTTGTGTGCCATGAACGCCACCCAAGAAAATCTTGAATAATCATCAGTAATCACGAGGCAATATTGATCATTCCTAATGCTTTTGTGCTTGACAGGACCGAACAAATCCATGTGCAAACGTTCAAGAGGAACAGCCACCGTGTTGACTTTCTTTGTGGGGTGTCGCTTCTTCGTTTGTTTTCCTTTCTGGCACGAAACACAGACGTCTTGAAGATGGAAATTTTTAAGAGGAACACCATTCACCAATTCATTTGACACCAAATGATTCATTTTGCGTAAGTGAATGTGACCCATTCGTCTGTGCCAAGAGATTGTGTCTTTTTCTGTGGCTTTTGAAACGAAACATGTTGCTTGTGCAGACGTTGTGATAGCTCGGCTCATATCAAGGACATACAGATCATTTATCCTTGGAGCCGACAAGAGAATCCATTCTTTTGGAATTTTGAAGCCGGGTTTCAGCACATAACATCCATTAGCATCAAAGTGTACTGAGAACTGCTTGTCACAAATTTGAGAAACACTAAGAAGATTGTGATCAAGTTGTTGCACAAAGTTGATCTTGTCAAAGCTAACAACCCCGTTGGAAATCATTCCTTCACCCGTTATATATCCGCCCTTATCTCCAGCAAAAGCAACATAACCTCCTCTAATAGATTTGACGTCGTAGAGAAGCTTCATGTCGCCTGTCATGTGCCTGGATGCCCCACTATCAACAATCCAATGACTACTGATAGTTCCTCCTGGAACACCCTGCACATGAACTCAATTAATTAGTTGGAGATGGGGACCCAAGCCATTGTGGTCTTGGGTCTTCCATTTTTATCAACGACAATAACTTCCACCTTTTGATGATTAGGAAATTGTGATGGTCCCCCTGATTCAGTAACCGTTTTTGGTTTCCAGGTCTGTTGAGTTTTACCAGTTTGATTGTTTGAAAATTTAACTTTGTGATTGTTTGAAGTTTTTGAACTTTCTGGTTTAACTGAAACAGATTGTTTTTGAACCACATCGGTTTTAATTGCCTTTTCAATTTTCTTGACCTGTTGGCGTTTCTGTTTCTTTTCCCTTTCTCTTATGAGTCGGGGATCTTGTTTTACAGAAACAGATCGCCTGCGGTCAGTTGGGCCACGGGGATCATCATCTTTTCCTTTTAACTTATGAAGATACGGGCAATTTCTGACAATGTGCCCAATTGTACCACATTCAAAACATGATCTTCGTTCAACAAACCCCGAAGTATCATGTGATCTTCTTGCCGATGATGAACTTTGTGAACCCGAGGTACTAGGTTTTGAACTACTTGGTTCATTCCTTTTCATCACTGTAGCCTTTTGGACAAAATCTAAGTTAGATTGATTTGCAAACTTTTCAATTTTGTCCGTTCCCTTCGATTTCACAAAGTTCACATTCTTCTTCTTCTTCTGATTCGGCTTCTTTTGACTTTGAGTCGGTGCCTTACCATTTGTTTTGGTATGGTTTTGCTGTTTTGGCACTGTTGGTAATTTCTTGTTCCCAAACTGTTTTCTAACTTCAGCCTTTGGGATAGGAGGACACTGTGTGACTGTAACATGTGGTCCTGTCTTTCCCAAAAACTTACTTGTCGAATTTTCAAAGACTTTACTTATTAAAGATTGATTAACATTCTTAATAGGAAAATCTTTGTCTGAGTAAATTTTATCATCACCAACAAGAGTGTACAGCAAATCCACACTCTCCGACTCTTTTGCTGATGTGGACTCGGTTGGAACAGTCTTAGCAGGTTTTGTGGGAGGATCACATAGGATATGATTCTCAAGAGGTATGTCCTCTTCTTTGATTACTGCATTAGACTTTTCCGAATCAGTATCATCAGACTCATCATCAGAAGAATCAGCATCCTCAATCACAACTGGAGGATCCTGATTCTGTTCAGCAGTTACAAATGTATCCGCTGACACATCTGAATCGGATGATACTTCTTTCTTGTATCCGAGCCCTGTTGCAAATTCCTCAACGTCCAAAGGAACAGATGGCTCAAAGTGAGTCCTATACTCCTCATCAGGCAAAGCATCAAAATTGTTTCTCACGGGTGGTGGACATTTCTTATAGCCTATGCATGTGACATCCTTTTTCTCTTTTTGAACATCAATGATGTGATCCAACACATAGCTAGAACTCAAATAACTGTCTAACTTGAGTCGGATCGCCTCACTTTCTGTTTTAACACAAGCCATTTCTTTTTGCATCACCTCAAGGCGAGTGATATACAAGTTTATGTCGGTTTGTTTTCTGGAGACCATTTTAGTCAACTCAGTTTTATCTTTCTTTAATGTTTCAATCATTGACTTAAATTCCTTTTCATGGTTTCCATAAAACATGTTGGCTTCAGTGCACTTTGAAAGATCCACTGTTAATTTCTGATTGTGAATGAATGTCACATCATATTTCTCTTGCAAAGCCTCGTGTTTGCTTTGCAATTCACACCACCTATCATTCACAGAAACATGTTTGTCTTGCAATTCAAACAGACTAGCTTGTAAAGCATCGTGTTTGCCTTGCAACTCAGACATGCTTGTTTCCAACTCAGCACATCTCACATGCAAACTATCACAGTTATTACAGCTAACAGAAGTGGGTTCGTCGACACATACCTGACTTGATGAACTGTCGACATTCGCCATAAAGGCTGAATGGAGAGAAGACGAAGAATAAGCAGCTTGATCCACCAAAATAGATCTTCTTTGAATTCCTGCTGCAACTTCATCCAAAAGCTCATCAATATTTGCATCGACTGACGCACTTGATGTGTCATCCACATGATCATCGCCTGAAGCGGAGGACTCTTCATCTGAACTTCCACTATAACCGGAAGAGTCTTCATCCTCAGAAGATTCACTGCCATTGGTGGAAGATTCTCCACCACTGGCGTGCTTAAGATCATTAACCACTTCAGCAAAACAAGCTGTTCCATCTGGTGCATCATTTCCCAACTGGATTGACCAATCACAGCCTTCATCTACTTGAACCACAAGTGCCTGGTTGGCATTTGATGGTCCTGCTTGGGTCTGGTTGTTGACAGGCACCAGTGTGCGATCATTGTTCCTCGCTTGGTTCTGATTGGCCCTGTTTCCTTGACCTCTGAAGGGATTCTGGTTCCCATGCTGAGCTGGTCTTGTACATTCACGCTTGAAATGACCACGTTCACCACAATTGAAGCATTTAACAGCTTGTTTATCGAACCCATACTTGGTGTCTTTCTTGCTTTCCAAGCTGGTTCGGCCTGTTCTTTCCATAAAATCCTTTGCTCGCCTAACAGCACTGGCAAAGGCCCACTTAATATCCATCATCTCCATCTCCTCTTTATCTATCTGCTGATAGTCTTCTTGTGTCAGATTAATATTACCAATCTGACCCTCCACTAATCCACAATATGCGCTCACCACAGTGTTTAGTAGCTCCATATGTTCTTTTGCTACTTCGACACTGACTTTAGAAAAGCTTGAGGTGTCGATCCGTACTGTATTTGGCTTTGATTGTTGACCAGCAGATGATGTACTTCCATAACAAGCTTGCTGTTGCTGTTGAGGAGGAAGTGGATTTCTGAATATATCAGTTGTTCTGATTTGCTGTTGCTGTTGTGGTGCTGGTTGAGGAGCTGGATTAAGCGGATTTCCAAACATATCTGTTGTTGGAGGAGGAGTACCATACAAGCTCGTGCTAGACACAAATGCTGTTTGAAGTGGAGCGTGTGAAGATGGTTTTGCAGAAGTGCTAGAAGTTCCATAATAAATTTCAGGATTTTGTGGCACTGCAACTCTTTTTGCCTTTAGAGTTTCTTCCTGATTCTTGTTTTCCAGGAGTTGAGCAAAATCACCGAAGCTTGTTGTATCCAAAGTGCCATTGTACTTCATGATTTCTATGAAATTACTCCATTGAGGTGGCAGTGCATCTGCAAACTTCTTCACTATCTCTACTGAAGTTGTTACAACCCCAGTATTTGCCAATTCAGTCAGCAAATGGGTAAATCGACTTGTCAAATCTCCTAGAGATTCATTCTGCATACAAACAAAACCATCAAACTCTTTCTTTAGCAGATCTTTTCTTAATTGACGTGTTGCTTCATTTCCTATGCCCCTTATCTTCAATGCGTCCCACAACTGCTTCGTTGTCTTGAAACTGACGAATTGATGATAAATATCTTTGTTTAATGCCTGAGTAAGAATGGCATATGCTTTCTTCTCCAAATCATAGACTTTCTTTTGATCTTCGGTAAGATCTGCAAATGTAGCAGCAGATGATGCAGCAACCTCTATTGTTTGATCAAAATCTGTGATGAACCGCAACCACAACTCTGTATTTTGACCAAGGACATATGTATGAAATCTGTCAAACCATCCCGGATATTCACTTAAATGCATCAACTTTGGAGGCCTATTCAAACTTCCCGTTTCACTTTCGCTTAGTAAAATGCTTTGAACACTTGGAGCTTGATTTGATACGAATGCCCATTGACCGGTAGATGTAGCATTGGCTTGCGAACCCGAATCCGGAGTTGGAGTACCAAAATACATCTCTGCATTTACCGGAACACCCCACATCGAATTCATTTTTGATCAGCCGAAGGATACCTGTCGAAAGACACTTGAAAAATACAAACTGTTAAATACAAACAGACTAAGGATCGAAAGATCAACACCTGTTCGAAAGATCAACAAGGTTCGAAAGATCACTGTTGAGTTTCGAACAATGTTTTCGAAAGATTCTCCAACGAAGGATCCTTATCCTTCGAAAACGTACTGTAGACCGAAAGATAAATCACGAAAGATGACTTCGAAAGACTCCCCAATCGAAGGATCCTAGTCTTTCGAAAATGAACAGTAGACCGAAAGATGAATGTTTCGAAATGATTCCTTGGTTCGAAGGATGATGATCTATCGAACCTCCACTGATCGAAAGATGGTCTTTCGAGTTCGAAGGATATCTTTCGAATGGTTCTGACACAGTTGACAATCGGTGACAAGTTGGTGAAAAAGTTGATGGGTTGGTAGAAACTTTCTGCAGAAAGTATGTTCAGACCATATCTTCTGAACATGCAGGTTTCACCAAACAAGGTAAGGTCCAAATATTTTTAATCAAATAAACAACTTCCAACAACAAACAAGTTTCAAATTTTAAGATCAAAAGGTGTATTTCAACAAGAACCAACTTGAATATGTCAAGAACACAGCCCAGATATGCGAGTTTTCTGATGAACCGAAGATTTTCGAAACTCGAATTTTGCTAAAATGTTTAATAAAAACCAACAAATAATATGTGAGCTTTATTTTAACAAGGTTTTTAAGCAAACATAATGCAAAACAACAAGATTACAGCCGATTTTAACAAGTTTTTCAGAAAAAAATGAACTTTTCAAAAACCCGAAAAACAGCAAGAACACCTCGGTTTTAACAAGGATAAGAGCCAAGGCTCTGATACCACTTGTAGGTCCGGCTAGGGGAGGATCTAGTCGCCTAATCCTTGTATACTAACCACTCCGGTTGTGCGGAATCCAACCGAAATAGCAAACCGAGATAGAACACGCAATAACACGACACGCAAGTTTCAACGATTAACACCACTTGTATTAAACGTATGAAAGGTCCAGTTACAGCTCAATGTTTACAAATCAGTCTTGCAAACTCTCTCTAGTGTGTGTGTGTGTTCTCTATCTGTCTGAGTGTCTAACTATGTCCCCCATCGAAGTGAACACTACACACGGGTATTTATACCCAAAACAGCATGTCTGGTCGAAGGATCAAACAGTCTGATCGAAAGATCATCTTTCGACCAGAAACCGCTCGAACGATCTGCATGTACCACGAAGGATGGGATCTTTCGTGGTCCATCTATCGAATGCTATCTATCGAGCAGGTCATCGAAGGATATAGGCAATCCTTCGATGGCACATCCTTCGACCCAACATCTTACAAACATAATGTTGACTGTTTAGCCAAGTCAAACCAGGAGGATGGTTGACTTGGTCAAACTTACAAGACTAACAAGACATCGTTTTACATTGTGACCGAATACAGACAAAGTGCAGACATAAGTGCACCAACACAAACTGTAACTACAAATTAGTAAGAAATAAACACAATGATACCTTAAGACCAATGACGGAGAGGAAATGTCACTAAGGCGTCTATAGAGTCAGCGACAACACCAAGGTTGGTGAAGTCCATCTCCAATCCTACTCCTTCTTCCATTAGCTTCTCGATCAATCAGTATTCAATAAAGAACAAAGAGAATGTTTATAGAATGAAATAATCAGTGAAATCCTAAAACGTGTAAGTGATTTCGTACCTGCTAATGAATCGGTGATAAAAGATAGTGTTTCTCCCATGTGGGCCAGGATTAGCATGATACAGACAAAGAACACCGAAGGATATTATATATAGGAACCAAATATTTGAACAATAATATCTAGATTAAAAACAGTAAGTTGCTTTGTTGTTGTTTGTGTTGTACCTATGGGGCCATTGTATTACAATAGACACTAAAGCAAAAAATTATAAAACAACATGATTTAAGCAAAATGACAACAAACCCTATTCAAATTGAAGCGAAACAATCATGAATCTAGAATTTGAATAAGGCTTTGGTTATCCACACATCCCCCTCAATTTATCCGCACATCCCCTAACCCTATACACCCCTCATTGGCCTATACGCCTGAAAATGGACCCACCTGATAAGCCCCTCATTGCCCTATACGTTTACTTTTTGGTTACTTTTTCACACATCCTATTAATTGTCAATGATTGGGTGTCAGCCAATGATTGCCCAATCATTGGCTCTTTTGTGTGGAATAAATTTGAAGGGTATGGAGGGTTTTCAAGTGGGTGAAATATTATTTAAAAAAAACTTTATATATATATTTTTTAAATTGTTGTTAAAATAAAAAAAATATAAACATTTATATTTATTATTATTTATTGTTATAAAAGGAAGGTATATAAATGTCATTTTTTTATTTAATATATTTAGAAAAATGGCAACATTTTTATTTATTAATTATTATTATAAAACGTCAACATTTTTTTAATTAGTATTATAAAACTTCTACATTTTTTTTATCAAGTGTTAGTATAAAACGTCAATATTTTTTTTAATTAGTAGTATAAAACGTCAACATTTTTTTTAATTAGTATTATAAAACTTCTACATTTTTTTATCAAGTGTTAGTATAAAACGTCAACATTTTTTTTAATTAGTGTTACAATACTTCTACATTTTTTTTTATCAAGTGTTATTATAAAACGTCAAATTCTCTATAATCCATAACGCAAATGTAAGTGAACATTGTTTGATAAAATAACACAAAACACAACACTTTCATACAAAATGTAATACAATACATAGCCGAAACCCTAAACCCTACACACTAAATCGCTAACTATTACATATTATTACTTAGATTCACACGAACCCGTTGTGTATCTGAATCAGGTTCTCAAACAAACCGTGAAATCGAACGGTTTCTTCGTACAACTGTGGCTAATGGAAATGCATGAAAAATATGATGAAGAAGTTGATTCTCGATTTGATGAACTTGTTCTTATGACAAACCCTTCATCAATTGAGATTTTAAATACAAGGCAATGTTGTGAGTTGGGAATAGAATCGGTTAGTTCATCACGCGTCTGAACCGGCTTTTAAACCGGACAGAATCTATGAGGAAACTGTTCGATTTCACGGTTTGTTTGAGAACCTGATTCAGATACACAACGGTCTCTTTGCTTCGTCCACTAGAACTATTTGTGTATGCATTCTTTTGGTCAAAAGAATGCATACACAAATAGTTCTAGTGGACGAAGCAAAGAGACCGTTGTGTATCTGAATCAGGTTCTCAAACAAACCGTGAAATCGAACAGTTTCCTCGTAGATTCCGTCCGGTTTAAAAGCCGGTTCAGACGCGTGATGGTATATGGTGGTCACGGAACTACCGGGCGTCGGTAGATGCCGGTGACGGAACTATCACGCGTCGGTAGATGCTATCAAGAGTGCACCCGGAATCGACAATATGAGAGTTCCGTGCTATTTGCACGGTAACATCTGACAATGTCGGAGTTCCGGGTGACTTGGCAATTGATGTTGGATGATGCATCCCCCACCGCCAAGCACCTCACCCTAGACCGACGTCCCGGCGCATGAATCTGAAATATGAACGCAGTGCACTTTTCCATAAGAATTACGTTTCCACCACCGTCAATACACCGACTTTCGATATCCTGTTAAAAAACATAGAATTATAGTGTTAGACTCGATATTAGAAATTATATTGTAAAATATAATAAACAAACACCACCACCACCACCACCACCAACACCACCACCACCACAGCCGACCACCCACCACCACCATAGCCGACCACCCACTACCACCACAGCCGACCACCACCAGCAGTCGGACACCCACCACCGCCCACCCACAACCTAACCACCACCAAAACCACCATCCCAACTACCACAACACACCACCACCACCACAACCTACCATCCTCAACCACCTCAACAACCACCACAGCCAACCACCCACAACACAACACCACCTCACCACCGTCAACCACCACAACCCACCACCTCAACCACCATAACCCACCACCTCACCACCGTCAACCTTAACAAACCAACAACACAGCCCACCACCCACAAACACCACAGGCTAACACCCACAACACAACACAACACAACACAACACAACACAACACAACACTACCACAGCCACCACCGTCAACCACCACAACCCACCACCTCAACCACCACAGCCCACCACCTCACTACCGTCAATCTTAACAAACCAACACCACAGCCCACAGCCCACAGCCCACCACCTACAAACACCACAGCCTACCACCGACTACACAACACCACCACCACCGTCAACCACCACCTAACCACCCACAAACACCACAACCCACCACCACAAAACAACACAACCACAACCACAACCACAACCACAACCACAACCACAACCGTTAACCACAAAAACCCACCACCCCAACACCAATATACCCGACCAAAATAAACCACAAAAATCAGAGAAAAAACGAAAATTAAACATAAAAATACAGAATACGAACTAACCTTAAATACTCCGAGCGTATGAAGCAATACGAGAGCGATAACAATACGAGAGATAAAGAATCCGTGCGTGTGTGTGTACTTCCGGATCTTCATCGTGTGGTCCAACGTTGGTCTGGTGTGGTCCAAGACCTTTTTGGGGATCTAGTTGGGTGAATATCCGTCAAAGAGCTGGCTCCTCGGTAAATAAGTCAAACAAAACGCGTAAGTATGTAGTTTTTCTGAAAAGGTGTCAGTGTATACGACCGTATAGGTCAATGTGAGGCATATACACCACCTAACTTTTTGTTATACGGACCTCATAGCACTGTGTGAGGCATATGTATTTATTTTTTCTGAAAAAGTGGTTAGATTTTGTACTTTATACGCATCTCATTGTGCTATGAGTGGCGTATTGAGTCTTTTTTTTTTTTTCTAAACAAATACTATTACGTATGAGAAAGTGTAATCCATATCCATCTTTACATTCACCATGGTTATTTGTAGATGTGGAAGGCAAGCTGGGATAAAAACATCTTGGACGAATATTAATCCCAGGCGTCAATTTTACACCTGCTCTCAATTGGTATGTACTTTAAGCACTACTACCTCCGTCCCATTAAAATTGTCATATTTTGAATTTTCAAAGTCTTTATTTATAAACTTTGACCTTAAATAATTTTGTTTGTGTTAGATAATACTTGATGAAAGTTATATGATTTGAGTGTGTTTTACAAGTGTTTTTATCGGGTTAATTTTCATCAAGTTTTATATAACACAAAAAATCGATAATTAAAGTCAAAGTTTATAAATAAATACTTTGAAAATTCAAAATATGACACTTTTAATGGGACGTATTTTTTACACTTAGAAACACTAATTCACCATTGGTTTCAGCGTTCTCGGTGCAAATTCTTTGCGTGGATCGACCCTCCCATGTGTCCTCGGGCAGTTTAAGTCATCCGAGGTTTGCTGGATACGAAAGCAGTACTTGAAGACGAAGTCAAGCATTTGAAAGAGGAGGTTCGAATGTATAAAGAGCAAGTAGCAGAAATGGAAAATAAAAATTCAAGGGTCGTTCGTAAGAGGGACACCTGTTTGATAATCTGTTGGATTTTGTTTTTTTGTCCGTATTTGTATTTGTCGTTAGCCGTATTTAAGTTTATACAACTTATGTAAACGAATGTAATTACTCTCGTATTTTGGTGATTTAGCGGAATGTTATGTCTTGAGAGTTTATGCAACTTATAATAATAAAACATATGCACATTTAAAAAAACGATGTTATATCTAGTCCCGGCAAACGGGTGGGGCCGGGGGTCGGGTAGGGTTTTTGACCCATGACGATATTTTATGAAATGAATTTTGTGTATTATAAAATGTCAAATTTTTTCTTTATCAATTATTATTATGTCTTTAATTATTTTTCACTTGTCATTTATTAACCATAATGCAATAAATACACGCAACATCGTTTTATATTAATACACAAAACATGTCATTTTAATACAAAATGTAACGACTAAACCCTGAACCCTAATCCCTAAATCGCTAACTGTTACATATTATTAAATTCTTGCAAACTGTATCGGTTATTCAGATCTCTATTCGGTCACCATATTGTTGCTATCAAGTTTAAGGATGCGTTCCACGGTAAACGTGCTTTCCGCTTCCCCATTACCACATGAAGAACCTCCGACCTGATCTGGCGCTCCCTCGTTGCAGAAGAATTCTCAGTAACCTGTTCCACAGCATGAAGAACCAATCCATACAGAAGGAGTTCTCCCTCGAGGTTGCTGACTCAGAAGCATTGTAGTTGGTGGAGGTTCCAGGACATTCCAGTTAACCCTCATAGTCACCGGTAAATATCTACTTCCACCGTCACAGATTGTGAGTGCAGAAGCATTGCCGTTGGTGGACGTTC
>JARYGA010001113.1:0-45330 GCA_030545235.1 Helianthus tuberosus
ACAACTTATTTACAAAATATCGGAGGTGGGATTTCACAAAATGAAACGTGATAAATATATGTATTTAGTAAATATATTTTTCACAACATCACTTGTATAAATGTTTATGATTATTTTGTGAACTACGTAAATATTATTTTTAGAGTAAAAATAATATTACTAAGTATTATTTTGGGAGAATCACATGTATTAAAATATAATATTTTTGGGAAGAATATTTATATTTTGAAGTTAGGAATAAAATATATTAAGTGAGACTTAATAATGTAATTCGAAGATATACGAACACACATGTATTAAATCCCCCATCCTTGGGAAGGAGAATAATTACCAAGTATTTACAAAAATATAAACACGAAATAGTTGTCTAACTATTTCCCAAAAACTTAAACCTTAAGCTAAGGCACGGCCGTCCGTCTAATAGACTTAGTACGTGTAGGTCGTCACACAACTGCTTGATCAGGAGATATACTTGGTAGAGACGCACCACTGTGAGTTCATGTCCCCCTTTTCTCTTAACTGTTTTCAGTTTTCTAAACTGCGGGGGTGAAATACATGTTACTATGATTACGAGTACTTTTTACATGGTATGGTTAGCGTAAGGAGGGTTATTACTACTTAGATCATGTGAGTGGGTAGGCGGAAACTTGAGGCCATTAATCCTCAAGGTAGGACCGAGGGGCAGGAGCGGTAGATCTATCTGGGTGTAGCGAGCCCAGCCCCAGGCCCAAACAGAACGGACCTCGGGGTGACTTTGTACCCAACGCATAAATCTGCTAGGTTTGAGTCTTCCTACTTGCACTTCACACATATCAATGGCCTTGCAAACCATTGGTGATCTCCTTTTCCTTATTTGCTACATACCAGGGTTTTTATACATACAAAGGTTTATTTACTCACTTACACATGAACTCGCTCAACATTATTGTTGATTTTTCAACTTACATGTATTTCAGGGAATTAAAGGATCTGGCGTGGTATGTCATGTTTTCCCGCTGCATATGGGTTCCGAGGTCATCCAGGTTTAGGGGATGTGACTTTTACCTGGACGAGTCACAATCCTTAAACTGCGTTTTATTCATGTTGATGTTTATGTCTTTCAAAACAATGTTTTATGTTATGTTGGTGTAGTTCCAAGATAATGTTATGTTACTTTGGTTTTAAAACCTATTTTAATGGATGATCTTGCATGGTTTTTAATTCATATAGCTTGTTATGATTAAGCTATGGTATTCAGAAGTCACACCAAAATAACCACGCTTCCGCAAAGCTAGGGTGTGACACATACATACATACATACATACATACATACATACATACATACATACATACATACATACATACATACATACATACATACATACATACATACATACATACATACATACATACATACATACATACATACATACATACATACATACATACATACATACATACATACATACATACATACATACATACATACATACATACATACATACATACATACATACATACATACATAGATACATACATACATACGTACATACATACATACATACATACATACCTACATACATACATACATAATACATACATACATACATAATACATACATACATACATACATACATACATACATACATACATACATACATACATACATACATACATACATACATACATACATACATACATACATACATACATACATACATACATATAGGGTAGGGTTCATGCGAGAACCACCCTTATTGCGAGAACCAGTGTGAACAGGGGGCAATTTTGTAAATACCAAACAACTTTAAAAAACCAAGCTTACCTGCTTCCCTTTACTCTCGGAATTCAATAATAAATTAAATCACATTTAATATAAACTTTCACACCCATTCTTCAAAACTCTGATAACATCCAAGTTTCTCAACATTTCTCACCCTGAATCTATAAAAAATTCATCGATTACAATCGATTTCATCATCGTCTCGAATACATCATCACTTCACCATCATCAGTTCACCATATCGAAGCATCTGGATTGAGATGTTATCTCAGATTTGAGATTTTACTTGCAGATATTTCATATTTCGTCATATAATCGAGGTTAGTTCCCAAAATTCGTCCATTGATTATAAGAATAGATGATTCAATGAGTGTGTCACTACGACGATATCGTCGGAAATCAATCGTCGTCGGAATCGTCGCCGCTAACGGAATCGTTGATGGATTTGTAATATAGATGTTGTCATATAAATCGAGAAACAGTTTGCAAGTTTATACAATTCTTTTATACTGTTATATGATAGATAATTTGTCGTTTGTACTTTTATATGATACATAATTTGTGGATTCAAATTTCGTTTTGTATTGTATTGTATTGTATTGTATTGTATTGTATTGTATTGTATTGTATTGTATTGTATTGTATTGTATTGTATTGTATTGTATCGTGTGTTATATAGTTATGCACATGTGCATATTTTCCATCATAGGTTTAACATAATTGGATATTAAGGTAATTTTTATGTAATATGTAGTTATGCACTTGTGCATAGATTGTAACAATAAGTCAATATGCACATGTGCATAGTGTGCAATAACATGTGAATAAGGTAGTTAATGTTGATGCAGATGACATTGAAGGAGGACAAATAAGGGGAAGTATACATTTAGAAATAACAAAGGAAACAAATTGTAACATCCCAAAAATCAGATTAAACCATCGTAATATGATGCTACACAGTTATGTGAATTTGTAAGTTTATACAATTTGTTTTTGCACTTTCATATGTTAACATAATGCTTAATTGTCGATTCAGATCTTTAAATCGTAGTTTCATTTCTGAATTAGCGAAAATGGTTTGATGTATATGATGTTTAAGGGATTCGAGGTGATTGGGTGATACACCAAATTGTAATGTGGTAACTATGTGTGTGTGTGTGTTTTTTTTTGTATGTAGGTTTTGTTACTGAATAAATTTAAATATATTTGGTGGTGATACAGAATTTAAGTTGGTAATGGGTAGGTTGTTCGATTGAATCAAACATTACCTGTTGATACTGATAGTCATGTTAATGCACATGTGCACATAGTTATGCACATGTGCATAATTAATGTGGTGATGAAAAAGTTGATGCATAGGTTGTTAACAAGGTCGTTTATGTTGATGCGCATGTGCATAGTTAATATAGCGATGATAAAGTTGATGCATAGGTTGTTAACAAGGTCGTTTATGCGGATGCACATGTGCATAGTGTATATGGTGATGATAAAGTTAATGTTAATACACATATTCATTGATAATTTATGTTTATTGATCTTATTTTTTTATTACTTTATTATTTTTTGTTGGTTTTTTTAGTTAATTATGGAATAAATTGTGTTTTTTTTTTATCATTGATGATTTGTTGTATGTATGAGTTGTTGATTTGAGAAACTGTGTTTTTTATCATGGATGATTTGTTGTATGTATGAGTTGTTGATTTTGATGATTTGTTTTATGTATGAGTTGTTGATTTGATGTTGTTTCAGAAGTTAGGGCTTGGATTAGAGTTAGGAAATGATGAGTCGGTTCAAAGAGGAAGAGAGAAATGAGAAAGCCATAAGGAATCTGCTTAAACTTTCAGAGAATAGGAGGTGTATTAACTACAACAGTTTGTTAATTTTCCAATTGTGTTATTGACTTTGTGTTGAGTATTATTGTACTAGATCGCCATTTATACAGAATTTTGCTACCAATATTCCTAATATATCTCATGTTGTTTACTAAACATGGATCACAACATGTATGTACAAACTTATGGACATTCGTTTGCACTACTTGCAGTGGAATCCAGTAAGTACTTACATGTTTTTTTTTAGAAACTAAGTGCATTAATGTGAAATTTAGTTTGTATGTTAAGTATGTCGTTTAAAATTTCAGCTTATATTGCTTATATAATTATTTTATCTATTCCGGTAACTGTTACGTCGGCCGAAAGAAGTTTTTCTCAAATTATTTTCTTTTTTTTTTTTTGGAAAAAGGCCACAAGCTTTTAATTCGCCTTAGGCCACCAAAATGGTTGAGCCGAAACTGGTAATATGTTTACTGCACATGTGCATACATGAAATAATTGATGTAATATATGTAACGTATGCAGGAAAAAAATATTCGAAACTGCTCATGGATTGACAACAAGGACGTATTTGATTAATAGGTTGACCGATGAAAAAAATATCAGGGAAATGATATACGAATAGGCGTTGAAACAGGAGGAATGTTGGAAGATGGTTAGTAAATGGAAAGAAGATCAGAAGGTGTGAGGTTGTGAACTAATGCGAATGTTATATGTAGATAGTTTGTGGATATGCAATTCATAAAGACAATTTTTTTGTTGTCTTGATGTCTTTTGATGGTAATATGTAGGTAATATTTACCATAACGGTTAATATAAGAATTTTGACGTATACGATGACTTATATGGTGGTTGATGGGTTAAAAATATATTTGATTATTTAGGTATATTGGTAATGTATAACGTATTACGGATGATAATGTTTGTTAATATATGATGTATTATGTTGTTTGGTAGAGGAAATGTTGGTATTGCACATGTGCGAAGTTTGATATAACATATCATATTACGTATGTGGTACCATATTACCTATGGGGTACCATATTGCATATGAAGATGTATATGTAAAGGAAAACGTATTATGTGTGTGATAACTGTCAAAATTTCAGGTATCCGTACAATTATTAAACCATGATTAGTACTTAATGACTGTGCTGAATTTCAATTAACTGCTTACTGATTACTGCTATATACATACATGTGCATCATATATTGCTTAAGGTCATATCATTACTGCATGAGAGTTTATTTAACTCAAATGATGCACGAAACATAGTTAGCACAGTTACCAGATAAATCAGGAAAATGCTGACAGAACTCAGTACAAAGACAGACAGTGTGTTGAGACACAGAATGAGCCAGAAACCAAGTATTGCACTAGTGTAGTGTGTAGGAAAGAAAGGATCACAAAACTGCCTTTCTAGTGATAGTTGCCGAAAAGTGCCTAAAACTCACCCAAAGTGCTGAATTCAGCAAAAATCAGCATAAATCAGCACTTAAACGATCTAATATTATGCATAAATATGGTTAAATGGTCCTGAATGCTTTCCTAAGTGTCGGGAATCAAAAGTGTCACAAAAAGTAACATAAAGCACACTAAACTGCACAGTTTAGCACCTTAACGAACCGGTAACCAACCGAACAACCGGACACTACCCGAAACACCAAATTTACACTAGAAGCACTGTTTTAGCATTACCAAGCTAGTTATGGTCCCCGAACATCATAACACGTCATAAATATCTAGTAACTAATGTAACTAACTAATACTTACAATTTTACCATAATCTAACTTATGTTTAGAACCTAGCCTACATACCCCCCCCCCCCCACCTATGGACGACCAACAAGGGCCCCATCATCTTGATTTTATTATAATTAAAAACTAGATCATGTTGCATCTTTAGTAACATATTATACAAGAGTTAAAATGATAATATGGGTTATAAGTAAACTTGAAGGATCATAGTCTCATTTCTACACACACTAAAACACACACAAACTTCTCCTTCCCCCCTTGGTGCTCTCGGTCGAGAATCAACACACACACACCCACCTTATTCGATCAAGCTTCATATAATCCAAGCATATACAAGTGTGTTAAAGGTCATACAAAGGAGCTAGGAGCTTACGGAAGTTCAAAGACCTTGTTCACTTGCTTTTATCCATCTCATAACTTCACTTGATCATCCCTAGCCTTGTGCTAGTGGTAAGAACCTTGATCTTGCTATTTTACTTCTATTTTAAGTGGTTAAAAGATGTTACATAAATTTGATCATGAAGAACACTAAGAATCACAAGAAGTAAACTTGAACATAAGCTTAAAATATGAAGAAATCTTGATGAATATGAGTTGTTATGCTTGATGATTGTTGATTACTTGTGAAAATGATGTTGATCATCATATGATCTTGCTAGATCATGATTAAAAACATAATCTAGCAAGATGAGAGGATGAACTTGATGAAAGTTAATGAATCATCCTCATGAGAAGCATGAACTTGAAAGAATACATTGATTTCTTGAAAAATAATGATCAAGTAAGTTGTGATACTTGTAGATCTAGAAATTTTATGGAGGATTTCTAAAGAAACCAAGTTGAAAATATAAGTTTTATTAAATTTTGGTTCTTACATAAACAAACCTTATTTTTGGTGGTTAATAAAGTGTAGAAACACTTGTGTAACAAGAAAAATCAAAGAAGAAACATTTTTGAATAATATGAATACAAGTTGTAAAGATCCATATTCTTTAAAAATGAAGTTTTTAAAGAATCAATCATACTTTAGAAGGTAACAAGGCTTACTAAGAACACTAGTAAGTTACTACAAATTTTTACAAATATTCAAGTTCATGAAGTATTAGATTATACTTGTTTTTGGCAAAGTTGGTAAGTAAAGGTTGTTTATTGTTGATTGTGGATTGATTGTGTGGATTTTACAAAAGAAAATGATATGCTTGAAAGCATGTAAACCTCCATTTTTAGGGAAAACTAAGGCAAAATTTTTACTAAAAATTAAACACTTAGAAAAATATTTTTAAACAAATATTTACAAGTGTATTTTAAACCATAAATTGTTACAAAAACTTTGCCACAATTTTGTTACAAAAATTATAAATATTGGAGGTTGGTTTTTATAAATAAAAGTGACTAAATATGTATTTAGGAAATATATATTTAGAGGACACCATGTGTGTGATTATTTGTATACTTTGTGTATTAGTTATATTATTCTAGGACTTGAAATAATATAACTCATTAAAATACCAAGAATTAACATCCAAAATATTACCAAAATTCCAAGGAATAAATACACAAGTTATACACAAAATATTGGTGAAACCGAACTATGGAACAAGACTTACAAAATATTCCGGAAAATTGATTCACAAGTATATTTTGGTAAATAATATTTTGGACACCAAGTGAATAAAAATATGATTTCTACAATTGTTACAAGTTTATATCATATTTTTTACAAGAGGAAAATATATTATTTTAGATGAATAAAAATATATATTTTCTTGGAATTATTAGAAAATTTATTATTTTTGGGAGAAAATATACATTTCTAAAGCAAACATGAAATACGATATTTTTGGGGTAAAATTTATATCTTCTCAAATAAATATGAAATATATCATTTTTGGAGAAAAATAAGTTTATATATATTTTCTAAGTTAGACTTGAAAATATATTATTTTTGGAACTTATATGAAAATACAAATATTTTTGCCAAAGGAAAAATTATAAATAATTTTTCTAAGTAATATTTTTAAAATATATATTTTTGAAATATATGGACTTTTATTAAGGATATTATTCCGAAAAAGTTAATATTACATTAAGTATAAGGATACTTAATAATAACATGAAGATACGTATTCTCGTACGTACAAATACACACCGGAATACGACCCTAATACATGGCAAAAATATACAAGCATAAGAATACGAATACAAATATACCCATCATTGGGAAGGATATACAAGTATAAATACTTGAAACGTATTAAGTTAAAACATATTGTTTTAACAATTATTCCAAAATCTAATAAGTATAATTTAAGTTAAAATATTTATTATTTTAACAAATAATTATATAACTTGGAATAATATCGGAGACACAAAGAAACGTAACTCAAAGACATTAATACTAAGGCAAGGCAAGGCACGACCCGCTCGTCTAACAGATCATAGTACGTTGTAGGTAGTCGTGTTTATCCGAAGAAGCTTGAGTTACGGTGATTGAAGACACAAGACTGTGAGTTCATGACCCCCTTTTCTTTTAACTGTTTTCGGTTTTATAACTTCGGGGGTGAAGTATAAGTTACAAACTGTTTACAAACGTTATTAATTGGTATGGTTAGCTAAGGAAGGTTACTGCTAGATCACGTGAGTGGTGGGTATAACGCTTAAGACCATTAATCCTCGTTGTAGGACCGAGGGATATGAGTGATAGATCTATTTGGGTGTAGCGAGCCCCGCCCATGTTGGACCAGGGTTTGGCCCATGGGTTGACTATGTCTTACAGCCGGAAGCCCGGTGCAAAATCTGCTAGGTTTGAGCCTTCCTTGATCACGTCACACATATTAATGGCCTTGCAAACCATTAATGATCTGTTTTCCTTGTTGCTTTCATACCAGGGATTTACAAACTTACATACATACATACTTTCAATGATTCAAAGGTTTATTCATACACACAAACAAACACATGAACTCGCTCAACTTTTGTTGATGTTTTCAAAATACATGTATTTCAGGGAATTAGATGTGGATCTGGCGGGCGTTCGGAAGTTCCAAGTGTGGTTTAAGAATAAAAGATGTCGTCCATGGTCTTAGGGTTTGGTCAGTGTGTCTTATCCTGGACGAGACACGTCTTCCAAAACCTGGTTTTATTTAATATCTTTTGTCGAGTCTTTGTGAACTCTTAAACAAGTTGCGTGGGTTGTACTCGAATTTGAATTTCTATGTTTTAAAACAATGTCGTTGTTATGTTTTTAAAACTTATTTAATGGATGACCATCTTTAGTTTTATGATATAGGGGTTTTTATGATTGAATGCAATGATATTAAGAAAGTCACACATAATCACGCTTCCGCAAAAGTCAGGGTGTGACAGCTTGGTATCAGAGCTTCGATTGTAGCGAACTAAGATTCCTTCTCGAGTCTAGACTACAATCATTAGGGCTCTCATAAAAATATTTTTAAAACATGTTTTCATTCCATACACGAAACGCCCAGATCCAGGAAACAAACATTTTTACAAACGAAAAGACACGAAACACATTTGAAGGTTTATGTTATGGTTCAGTCTAAGAGACTGGTTGGTTCATTCTGAGAGACTGGTTGGTTCAGTCTGAGAGACTGGTTGGTTTAGTCTGAGAGACTGGTTGGTTCAGTCTGAGAGACTAAGTGGTTTAGTCTGGGAGACTAGGTAGTCAGTCTGGGAGACTGGGTGGTTCAGTCTGGGAGACTAGGTGGTTTAGTCTGGGAGACTAGGAAGGATAAAAAGGATTTGAGGGAATACATGATTACATTGTCATTGATTACATGCTTAATGCTAGTAGTTAATATATGTGCATATGTGGTGATTGTTATGTTACAGACACTATGCCATCATCCGAGAGTGGATTGTCCGATACTGATGACCCCATGGTTGTTGTTTCTGACAATGAGATCGTCCCTGTGCCAGAGATCTTTACTACTGATACCGAGAGTGACCCGGAGATGATGTCCGATGATGACGACGATTTTCAGCCCTTTGTGCTGCCCGACTTTGGAGATGACTTACCGCTAGCTGATGGTATCCCAGACGAGGATCCTTTTGTTATTCCCATTCCTGTCCACAATCACCTTATCATCAGTTATCCGGATGGTGAGCACGTTGTGGCACCGATCCTCGCTCCTGTTCCCTTAGTGGTCATTCCTCCTGAGGATTGGCCCTTCGATGATCTGTTTGATGATGATTTTGATCTGTTTGTTGATGGTCCTCCCGATGACGCTCATGGCGATGGAGAGCTCGACGAGGACGTTGTTGATGTTCCACTTCTGGGGATTCCCGTTATTGAGATTTCTTCTGACTCTAGCTTACACTCAGTCGCAGATTCCTTTGCGTCTGTGACTTCTTCCGCCTTGCAGGCAGTTGGTTTACGACGTTACGCCACTAATACTGACGATGATACAACCATGTCAGCTGCACCGTCTCCTCCACATGACTTTGAGCCAGATCTTGATCTAGACTTTATCCCTGTTGATCAGCCTGTTGATCAGCCTATTGATGCACCCGCTGATCCTGAGCCTATACCTGCTCCTGAGCCTTTGCCTGATCATGACCCTATCCCATTTTGCATACCTGACATTGCACCGCTTATAACAGATCCGGTTCCTGCACCCGTTGACCCTCCTGTTATTGAGCCAGTCACTCCTCCACTTGGATCTGCAACCCGTTGATGTTTATCCTTTTCACCCAGTAGAGTCAGATGTGCACCGTGTCGACCTGCCCATTGTTTTCTTGTAGGATATACCCGCACCCCGTCCAGGGGAAGGCACTTCCAGCCAGTAGCCTGGCCATGGCCCTCATGTTTCAGCAGCTTTCCCTCACATACCTCAGTCTGCACCTTCTGCTCATTTTACTTCTTCATCGCTTGATGAGCCACTCAGATGGTTCCCACCGTATACCATACCAATTTCTGACCCCTACCATCCCTCGCATTTTACTGGTTATACACGGGATGAGTTACTTCTATCATTGCAGTTCCAGTATGAGGTCATGAGCCGCAGGATTTTAGAGCTTGAGATGATACCACGCCCCTTGCCATGTCCGTGTCAGCCTGTTTTTGTTCGTCGTTCATCACCGTCCCCGTTTTCACATCCTCCTGCACCGCTTACTCCATTTCCTGAGTTTGACACTCGATTTCTTACCGTCGAGCAGCAGATCAGTTATCTGTTGCGTCATGTTTATGATCTTGAGGAGGAGCTTGCGCATGTGCGCACCCTGCTTTTCTTTCCTCCACCTCCTCCTCCATCACCATCAGCATAGCCGGTTTTTTGTTTTATGTAGGTAGCTTGCTTTTGATGAGAGCACCGCTATTGAGCTGAGATAGTGAAGCCTTTTGGAGATCACCCTTCTTGATTGTATGATTGTTATGGACTGATAGACATTTTGGACAAGGGTAGTGTGACCCTGTGTTTTTTTTATATGAAACTTTTGTAAAACATGTAACAATATTGGTGGTCGATGATTTATGAAAGCTCAAACGTAATGTTCTTATTAAATACGCTGTTAATTTATATGCTTGTGCTATGATTGTGATGATTACATGCTTCCTTGTCATGGTAAACACTATTATATATGTACTAATTATTACTCAAATAAGACCTGACCTATACAATCTTCTTTATAGAAGATGCCTCCTCGAAGGAACTCTCAGTTGCCCACAACAGAGGCAGAACTGCATGAACGGATTTCACAGGCAATCGCACAACATGAGGCCTTACGCTCTGAACACAGCGGAGGCACCTCAGGAAATAACCCACCTCACGGTAATGTTTAAGTCACTTAAGACACATTACGATACGTTTGGACATTTCCATGTGTGTTTTGCAAATGCTTTCTGTGAATGTTGTTGCTTGTACAGGCTGTACTTACAAGCAGTTCCTTGACTGTAAACCTCTGAACTTTGACGGCACTAGAGGTGTTGTAGCTTTTGTAAGATGGGCGGCTGAGAAGACAGATTCTGTGCTGCGAATGAGCATGTGCGCACCAGAGCACCAGGTCACTTATATTTCTGGACTATTCTTAGATGGAGCTCTATCGTGGTGGAACCTTCAGGTTCAGACTCTAGGTGAGGATGCCGCGTATGGTATGACTTGGGATGAGATGAAAGAACTGATGCGCAAGAAGTACTGTTCGAGGGCTGAGATTCAGAAGTTGGAAACCGAGTTTTGGAATCTGAAAATGGATGGTCCTAAGATTGCTGAGTACGTACAGAGATTCCATGACCTGTCTCGTGTGGTCCCCTACATGGTAGAACCAGAGTTCAAGCAAGTTGAACGTTTCATTTGGGGATTGGTGCCCCAAATTATGAGCATGGTGACTACTTCGAAGCCTCCAGCAATCACTGAGGCCATTGATTTGAGCGTAGCACTGACTGAAGAAGCAATTAGATTGAACAAGTTTTCAATCTCTGAGGGAAAGAAGAAGGAGACTCATGTCGAGTCGTTTGGAGAGAACAAGCGGAAGTTCTCAAATTTCAAGAAGGGTACCCAAGGGAACAACAGCGGTGGTAACAAGAAAAGAGATGCTAATCCACCAGCCGAGGTCAGGACTTGTGTTGCAAGTTCGGAGAGTAAGGGGAAAGGATACATGGCCACCTTGCCCGAATGTGATGTATGCCAGTTCCATCATGCCGGCTTGTGTAGATTCAGGAAGTGTGAATCTTGTGGAAAGAATGGTCATTCGAAGGAAACGTGCTGGACTGGTAATGGTCGTGGGAATGGTGGCCAGAGAGGAAATGGGAATGGAAACGGTAATGGGAATAGGAATAATCAAGGAGGGAATGGAAACTTCGGTGGTAATGGAAATCGTGGTGGTTCTGGAAACCAAGCTGGTAGCGGAAACCGTGGAACAAACAACAACTAGGGCGGTACTGGAAAGAAACAAGGTTGCTTTAGCTATGGTGATGTTGGGCATTTCAAGCGGGATTGCCCAAAGAACAACCAAGCCCAAGGAAGAGTCTTCAACATTGGAGCTAGGGAAGCTCGTCAAGATCCGAATGTAGTCACTGGTACGTTCCCTATCAACCAACACTATGCATCTGTGGTATTTGATACTGGTGCCGATTATAGCTTCGTGTCCCTAGAATTTAAGGATATACTTGGGTTAGTTACCAGTAAGTTAGATATTCCGTACTCGATAGAACTAGCTAATGGAAAGCTAGTAGAAGCAAACGAAGTAATTAGAGGTTGTGTAATACAGCTCGGAGAGCATGAGTTTACGCTCGATCTTCTACCTGTTGAGTTGGGAAGCTTTGACGTGGTAGTTGGAATGGATTGGTTGTCGAGCAACCGAGCCGAGATCGTATGTCATGAGAAGATCATTCGTATTCCGACAACGAATGGAGAGATGATTGTAGGGCACGGAGAAAAGCATGATACACCTCTACGGATTATTAGTTACTTAAAGGCACAGAGGTTTATGCGAAAAGGATGTGTTGCCTTTTTGGCTCACATTGTTGATAAGGAAGTCGAAGAGCCGAAGCTGGAAGATATCCCGGTGGTAAGGGAATATCCTGAAGTCTTCCCCGAAGACTTGCCAGGATTACCGCCTCAGCGATAAGTAGAATTCCATATTGCTTGGTTCCAGGCGCCGTGCCTGTAGCCAAGGCACCTTATTGGCTTGCACCATCAGAGATGCAAGAGTTGTCGAAGCAACTTCAGGAGCTTTTGGACAAGGGATTCATTAGACCAAGCTTCTCGCCTTGGGGAGCTCCAGTTATGTTTGTCAAGAAGAAGGACGGTAGTTTCTGTATGTGCGTTGACTACCGAGAGCTGAACAAGTTAACCATCAAGAATCGGTATCCCTTGCCGAGGATTGATGATCTCTTTAATCAACTTCAAGGTTCGAGTTACTATTCCAAGATCGACTTTCGATCAGGTTATCACCAGCTGCGGATGTCACATCCCCAAAATCCACACGCGGAGTATCACCGCTTGGAGGCGTGACATGACCAGGATCCAGCCACCAATCATATTGAACAATATAGTAGAGTAATTTAAAAGTTCAACCACACAATATAATTGGTGTTCACAACCAAGTTAACCAAGTTTAATTTAAACAGCGGAAGAATAAGACGTAGAACCAAAACATAAGTTCGATAAGTTTATAATGTTCAAATGTTTAGAATGGGACATAACAGTCCATATCCCACAACGACCTCCTCCTCATGCAAGCTCCATAAGTATCTAATGACCTGCAAGGCATGTAACAACGAGTCAACAACAAAGTTGAGCGAGTTCACAGTAGGTGTTGGTTATAAAGTAGTTTCTCAAGAACTATGAGTTTGTTTGCAATTGCAGGTTAAATCATCTTTCCTTATTCTCCAGACCATAAACGGTGGGGGCTACCCCATGTTGTAAACCACTAGACTAGATGTATATATAAGTGTCCTTCCCAATCCGAGGATAGAGGTACATATTAAATACGTAGGTTTAGCGCTGGTGCCCTTCCTAATCCGTGGACAGTGGTACGTAGTGAATACGTAGGTTTAGCGCTGGTGCCTGTCGCAACCCCCGATCCCTTATCTGTCCCGGGAACGGGCGGACGCGAGCTCAGATTTTCGGTGGTATCAGTTGCTTTAATTTGGCAGCGGAAATTACATCAGGACCGTAGTTAGGAAATATTTATCAGAGTAAAACCATCTTTTTATAATATTAATAATCACATGGGTAAAACCCAAGTTTCTTATTACAATACATTTATATGGATAAACCCTATTTTATTGAATTTAAAACATCGTTTATTAGGTAACTTTTATAGCCACATTTTTCCCAAGCCTTTAGTGCTCTCCAGCTGGCTTTTACTAATTGGCTGTCACATTTTGTTACCAGAAAAATGTTTTAAAAACATTTGTCAGCGGGAAATACTAGTGAGTGAATCCCAGTTTAATCAAGAAACATTTTATCAATTAACACAGTATTGAGAGCGATCACATTGTTTATATCTACACAATTACTCCATTTAGTACTGTCAATCCACTGACTTGTGGGTCATATTACACATTGGCTAACTCATTGTCCAATGGTAACGTATTGTCATCCCCGACTTACTACTCACAGTGTAGTACATTTTGTATACAAAACCCCAACATACCGGCAATAATTGAAGAACTACAAGACTCAATCACTGCTTAATCGCATTGTAAAACATTTAAGGTTTTGTAAAACATTACAAAAAGATTAACAAAAAGAGGATAAACTCACATTGCTATCTTAGACTTCGCGTAAGGGTTTCCTGGGAATAATCTATAATTTATACAAATGTACCTAGGTTAGTATCATAACCCTTCAAGAATATTAATGATACCCTCCCCGAGACTGCATTCCAACAACTACGTCGGGCAGAACCACGACAGTTGTTACGGAACCCTAAATCAACCGGGCAGCGTATCTATTATGAAACTAGGGTTATAATACTTACAACGGAGCAGAACCTCGCTAATTAGGGGTATAATACTCGAGTATACTAACTCTACTACAGAAATTGTGATTTGAGATTTGAGAAATGAACGAGTTTCAACTGAGACCCGAGGCCTTCTTATATAGTTGCAAAACCTGACTCCCACGCGGCCCGCGTAAGTCAAGGCAAAGCCTTACGCGGCCCCTGTCAACATCCGGTCAACATATAGCTTAGCTGGGTCAGCGTGTAGGTCCGCCACGATGTCGACACGTGTCAGCTCAGGGCTGCGCCACCATTTAGGACACTCGCGGCCCGCGTAAACTAATGGGCTGGTCTCACGCGGCCCGCCTCGACCTATATTTCGGATTTTTAATTATTTTTAATATTATTTAATATATTTGAGGCCCGTTTTCGCGTATGGGGTGTATTTTGGAACATATTGGGACATTCTAAAATATATTAGGGTGTCGGAAAAATTATGAGGGTGTCGGATTTACTGAGGGTTGTTACATCCTCCCCACCTTGTTTTAGAGCTCGTCCTCGAGATCTACTGGAATAGGTGCGGATATTTCCTTTTCATTTCAGATTCAAGCTCCCATGTGAACTCAGGTCCTCTTTTGGAGTCCCACTTCACTTTGACTAGAACTAGTATTTTATGCTTGAGATTCTTGACTTTCCTGGGCTTTCTACAAACTTGAGTTGTTCATTTACCTCTATATCCTTAAGAGGTACTATTAGCGATTCATCAGTTAAGCATTTCTTGAGATTAGATACATGAAATACATCATGTATTCCTGCCATTTCCTCTGGCAGTTGTAGCTGATAGGCTACAGGTCCTATTCTTTTAATAATCTTAAAAGGTCCAATATACCTGGGACTTCGCTTTCCTCTTTTGATGAATCTTACTACTCCTTTCCAAGGATAGACTTTTAGTAATACTTTATCTCCTATTTGAAATTCTAATGGCTTGCGTTGGTTATTAGCATAACTCTTTTGTCGATCACGTGCTGCTTTTAGTCGTTCCTTGACTTGAATGATTTTGTCGGTTGTTTCTTGTACTATCTCAGGTCCAGATAGTTGTTTTTCCCCAATTTCTGCCCAACAGACTGGGGTTCGGCACTTTCGTCCATAAAGTGCTTCGAATGGTGCAGCATTGATACTTGTGTGATAACTATTATTGTAAGAAAATTCTATTAAAGGTAAATGATCATCCCAATTACCTCCAAAATCAATTACACAAGCTCTAAGCATATCTTCCATTGTCTGGATTGTCCTTTCACTTTGTCCGTCCGTTTGAGGATGATAAGTTGTACCTAGTTTTAACTTAGTTCCCATGGCTTTTTGGAAACTTGACCAAAAATGAGAGGTAAATCGGCTATCCTTATCAGAAACAATTGATAAAGGAATACCATGTAAAGAAACAATTTCATTTACATATAATTTGGCTAATTGTTCCATACTGGAAGTTTCTTTCATTGGTAGGAAATGAGCTGATTTGGTTAGCCTATCTACAATCACCCAGATTGTATCATTACCTTTCTTTGTTTTGGGTAATTTAGTAACAAAATCCATTGTTATTAATTCCCATTTCCACACTGGCATTTCTAATTGCGGTAACAGGCCTGAGGGTTTCTGATGTTCAGCTTTAACTTGTGAACAAGTTAAACATTTAGAAACATAGGCTGCTATGTCCTTCTTCATTCCTATCCACCAGAAATTTTTCCTTAAATCTTGGTACATTTTATCACTCCCTGGATGCATTGTGTATTTAGACTTATGGGCTTCTTCTAATATACGATGACGTAGGTTTCCTAATTTAGGTATCCACATTCTCTTTTTATGGAATCTCCAAATTCCATCTGTTCCTTGTTCTAATTCTTTTAGCATACCTTTTAGCTTCTCAGTATCTTCCTTGATTACTGATTCTTGTGCTTCTTTTATTCGATCATTTAAATCTATTTGCATATTTAATTTAGGAGAACGTACCCTTTTTTGTTTTTCATGATATTTTCGGCTTAAAGCATCTGCCACTACATTTGCTTTTCCTTCATGATACTGGATATAACAATCATAATCACTAAGAAATTCCATCCAGCGTCTTTGTCTCATATTCAACTCCTTTTGCCCAAAAACATACCATAAACTTTTATGATCAGTGAATATGGTAAACTTACTACCGTAAAGGTAATGTCTCCAAATCTTAAGAGCAAAAATTATAGCTCCTAACTCTAAATCATGGGTTGAATAATTCTCTTCATGATTCTTAAGTTGTCTAGATGCATAGGCTATAACCTTTTGACGTTGCGTCAATACACATCCATAACCTAACTTAGAAGCGTCACAATAGACTACAAAGTCTTCAGTTCCTTCTGGTAACACTAGTATGGGTGTATGGGTTAATCTATGCTTAAGAATTCTAAAAGCTTCTTCTTGTTTTACTCCCCATTCAAACTTAACAGATTTACAGGTTAGCTTAGTTAAGGGAATGGCTATTCTAGAAAAATCTTGAATAAACCTTCTATAATAACCGGCCAATCCTAAGAAACTTCTAACCTCGGTTGGTGACTCAGGGATTTTCCATTTGGTAATCGCCTCGATCTTTGTTGGATCTACATGAATTCCTTCATGATTGACTAGGTGTCCGAGAAATTGTACCTGTTCTAACCAAAATTCGCACTTAGAAAACTTAGCATAAAGCTTTTCCTTTCGTAGTAAACTTAAAAGTGCGTGCAAATGTCTTGCATGATCCTCTTTACTCTTAGAGTAAATTAGAATATCATCTATAAAGACAATTATGAATTTATCCAAATATGGCTTACATATTCGGTTCATCATGTCCATAAATGCAGCTGGAGCATTGGTTAAACCAAATGGCATGACGGTAAATTCATAATGGCCATACCTTGTTCTGAAAGCGGTTTTAGGAATATCCTCTTCCTGTACCTTTAATTGATGATATCCTGACCTTAAATCGATTTTTGAGAAAAATCGAGCTTCTTGCAGTTGATCAAACAGATCATCGATTCTCAGTAATGGGTACCGATTCTTAATCGTGACCTTGTTTAACTCACGGTAGTCAATGCACATACGCATTGATCAGTCCTTCTTTTTAACAAACAGTATTGGCGCTCCCCATGGTGACGAACTTGGCTGTATGAATCCCTTTTCCAATAATTCATCTAATTGGTTCTTCAGTTCCTGCATTTCGGCGGGTGCCAAACGGTAAGGTGCTTTGGCAATTGGTGCTGTTCCTGGCAGCAGGTGAATTCTGAATTCAACTTCTCTGTCGGGTGGTAGTCCTGGTAATTCTTCTGGAAATACTTCCGAAAATTGAGACACTACTGGAATGTCCTTTAATTCTTTTCCTTTAGTGTTAGTGATTATAGAAATCAAATACACTATAGAACATTTTCTTATAGAACTTGCAGTTTTCATCACAGAGATGAATTTTGTGGATCTAGACGGCTTATTTCCTTTAATTGTGATCGTTTTACCTTTTGGTGAATTTACTTGAATTGACTTTTGATCACATAAAATACTGGCTTTATTGGCTATTAACCAATCCATTCCTAACACGACATCAAATCCTGCCAGATTCATTGGGTATAGGTTTGCCCTAAACGTTTGGTTTAAAATTTCTATTCTTGCTCCCTGCAAGAATTCAGAAATCCTAACAGTTTCTCCATTAGCTGTCTCTACTAAACATTCTTGTGGTAGTTTAGTTAATGACTGATTTAGAATTTTGCAAAATCATGTAGTAATAAAACTTTGGTTTGCACTAGAGTCAAATAATACTTTAGCAAAGATATCATTAACTAAAAACGTACCAGCTATGACATCTGGAATCATTTTGGCTTCATCTGCAGTCAGAACAAATGCTCTAGCATTTTTAGTATTCTTGTTGTTTGTAGCTGGAGCTAATTTTAGATAGTTTGGCCTGATATGACCTTTTTCTCCACAATTGTAGCATAATCCATTACTGGATTTCTTTCTGCAATTTTCTTCCTTGTGTCCTGGCATCTTGCAATAATTGCAGAGAGTGGAGCATTTTCCAGAATGCTTTTTTCTTGTAGACCTTGCAGTATGGTGCAGAGGTAGAACCCATATTCCTACGATTGAAATTTCCAGAACGGAATTCTTGAGTAAGCCTTTGGGTTAGGTTCCTCCTCTGGTCTTCTTCTCTAGTACGGATTAATTCATCTGTCAAAGTATTAGCTAGTTCTACAGCTTCTTTTATAGTTTGAGGTCTAGCTGCCTTGACTACATGTCTAATCTCTCCAATTAATCCCCAGATATAACAGGAGATTAACACTGGTTCTGGTGAAGCAATGGTTGGCACTATTCTAGCATATTCAAAGAATAACTTAGTGTACCCTTTACTATCCACTCCATTCATCCTAAGATTTAGGAATTTGTTTGCTAAATTCTTCCCAATCCATACTATAAACCCTATCACTTCCTCTAGACTGAAGGATAGTGTTCCACCATTCTAAGGCTGAATTCTTGAATAGATTGGAAGCAAACATGATTTTTTCTTCTTCCGCACATTTACTTATTTTCAGAACAGCCTCAGTCTTTTCTATCCAGCGTAGGGCTGCAATAGGTTCTTCATTGCCAGAGAATTCTATTGGTTTACAGGACCATAATTCCTTGTAAGAACAACCATGAGGCATGGTTCTTCTTCTTTTGGGGATGGGCATTTGAAGTACAGGGCCATTGTTCACACTGTGTTCTGGTTCAATTGGTCACTTACTACTATGTTTACTTTTATTATTCGCTTCTTGAACCGTTTGAATAATAAATGGCATTGCATCTATAATTCCTTGTGCCACAATTTGTTGAACGGCACTATTATCCATTTGGTTTCCATGGTTATTGTCGCTTGGATTCTCATTAACCACGTTAATGTTACTCTGGTTATCGTTATTCAGATTTTCTTGATTTTCGTCGTCGGCCATCTGAATTTTAAACATTTACCAATAATTAATATCACAAGATAATATTTAATATTGTCAATCACATGATACGCATTTTTGCCAAAAGCGTCGATCATTGCGACTATACTCTATTTCCATATACTATGCGTCTATTACACACTAGTACTAAAATAAAATTACAATACTACAGAAATAAAGTTACACTACTAGTAATAGGCATCCGTACACACATATTTTATTTTATTTTATTATTTTATTACCACTACCATTTCCTCCATTCTCACATTCATGGATATGGATTCATCCAAAAATCCATATTGCGTTCATCGTATTTCCATACGAGACGCTCTCCCACCTGACGCATTCTCTCACTGCTTTCTAAAATTTCCTCCCCAAAAGTCCTAAGTTCTTGGACGTTTTCTGCACTCATTGGGGGTGCAGGTTCTAGGATTGGGTTTGGAATCTGGGGTGCGGGTTCCTGATATGGGGGTGAAAGTTCCTGAAATTGGTAAGGATCTTCTAAGATCTCCCTAATGTAGTTATCATGGTAATAGGGATGTAAAGGGTCCATACCTGGGTAGGCTCCTATGTTCTGTATTGGTGTGTCTTCATGGATAGGGTAACGTTGCACAAAGTCCCTATTGTTATCCCACCAGGGGTCGTAATTTGGGTCTAGGGGGTTTGGTGCAGGTACCCTAGGGATTTCTTCTTGGTTAAAGTCATGCATCTCCACTTGGTTTTCAGGGTTTTCTACCTCCATTGGGTGAGTGGGAATCATAGGTAAGGTTTGTGGGGCTACTAGTTGTTCCAGACTTGGGTCAGCAGCAGTTGTAGCTAGGATATGGAAATTGGCTAGGCTTCTATTAAGCATATCCTGTGTATGGGCATTTGACTCTCGCTTAACGGCTGCTAAGGCTCTTTGATGTCTCAACTTTCGCATTCTTTTCCTACGCGCAAACGCTTCCTTACTTAACCATCCTCGTTTCATATGAGGGAATGGCTCTTCAGACTGAGCTTTAAAGGTAAATATCCCTTCTTCCTGATCAGCAGTATACCTAGAAAGGGCAGGCTGTGAAGAGGTACCTTCACTCTTAGGTGATTCAGACAACTGACCACTCATGTCTGAGGGTCCTTGATCACTCCTACTGAAAACTAACAAATAGTCAAATAACACATAACAAATAATTACTGTTATGCACGTATTTCCGTAATTTATTTCCTAACACACAATTTAGAATTTAAGTGTTAGCAGAACACTTCTTTGGCTCAGACCAGTGGCTAGGCTCTGATATCACCTTCTGTCGCAACCCCCAATCCCTTATCTGTCCCGGGAATGGGCGGACGCGAGCTCAGATTTTCGGTGGTATCAGTTGCATTAATTTTGCAGCGGAAATTACATAAAGACCGTAGTTAGGAAATATTTATCAGAGTAAAACCACCTTTTTTATAATATTAATAATCACATGGGTAAAACCCAAGTTTCTTATTGCAATACATATATAGAGATAAACCCTATTTTATTGAATTTAAAACATCGTTTATTAGGTAACTTTTATAGCCACATTTTTCCCAAGCCTTTAGTGCTCTCCAGCTGGCTTTTACTAATTGGCTGTCACATTTTGTTACCTGAAACATGTTTTAAAAACATTTGTCAGCGGGAAATACTAGTGAGTGAATCCCAGTTTAATCGAGAAACATTTTATCAATTAACACAGCATTGAGAGCGAACACATTGTTTATATCTACACAATTACTCCATTTAGTACTGTCAATCCATTGACTTGTGGGTCATACTACACATTGGCTAAGTCATTGTCCAATGGTAACGTATTGTCATCCCCGACTTACTACAAACAGTGTAGTACATTTTGTATATAAAACCCCAACATACCGGCAGTAATTGAAGAACTACAAAGACTCAATTACTGCTTAATCGCATTGTAAAACATTTAAGGTTTTGTAAAACATTACAAAAAGATTAACAAAAAGAGGATAAACTTACATTGCTATCTTAGACTTCGCGTAAGGGTTTCCTGGGAATAATCTATAATTTATACAAATGTACATAGGTTAGTATCATAACCCTTTAAGAATATTAATGATACCCTCCCCGAGACGGCATTCCAACAACTACGTCGGGCAGAACCACGACAGTTGTTACGGAACCCTAAATCAATCGGGCAGCGTATCTATTATGAAACTGGGGTTATAATACTTACAACGGAGCAGAACCTCGCTAATTAGGGGTATAATACCCGAGTATACTAACTCTACTACAGAAATTGTGATTTGAGATTTGAGAAATGAACGAGTTTCAACTGAGACCCGAGGCCTTCTTATATAGTTGCAAAACCTGACTCTCACGCGGCCCGCGTAAGACAAGGCAAAGCCTTACGCGGCACGTGTCAACATCCGGTCAAGATATAGATTAGCTGGGTCAGTGTGTAGGTCCGCCACGATGTCGACACGTGTCAGCTCAGGGCTGCGCAACCATTCAGGACACTCGCGGCCCGCATAAACTAATGGGTTGGTCTCACGCGGCCCGCCTCTACCTATATTTCAGATTTTTAATTATTTTTAATATTATTTAATATATTTGAGGCCCGTTTTCGCGTATGGGGTGTATTTTGGAACATATTGGGACATTCTAAAATATATTAGGGTGTCGGAAAAATTATGAGGGTGTCGGATTTACTGAGGGTTGTTACAGTGCCCTTCCCAATCTGAGGACAGTGGTACATTGTAAATACGTAGGTTTAGCGCTGGCGTCCTTCCCAATCCGAGGACGGAGGTACGTATAAGAATACGTAGGTTTAGTGCTGGTGCCCTTCCCCATCCGAGGACAGAGGTACGTATGAGAATACGTAGGTTTATCGCTGGCGTCCTTCCCAATCGGTGGATGGAGGTAAGCAGTCTAGTAGTGGTGAAAGTACAAGTTCCGCCATAGCTATTCAATCCCATTCCCAACCCCCCGGGAATCCCATGCCTTAAGAGTGTGAACTCACCTTGGTTTGCTCGGTTAGATTAGTTACTCTAATATTCAGAAATCATGCACGTCTTAATAAGGTACAGATAAAAATCAGTTTTTCATGCATGCATAACACGTATCCTACGTACGGTTTATCTACTCACTACTTCTATCACATAGCACACAATACAAATGTCACACATTGACTTTTGCGGAAGGTCATAGTTTAAAATACACTTGTACACTTGTTAGAAAATATTTTCTATGTGTTGGAGTTTTTAGAAAATTTCGCCAGAGTTTCCTTTGTAAATGGAGGCGTCCATGCTAATAAGCATATCATTTTATTTTCCGAAAATCATTCAAACAATCAACAACAATTTACCTAGAACAAACTATTCCATTTACAAACTAACAAGAACTTGATGTTTCATAAGAACGCGTAGTAACTTGGTAAGGTATTTAGTGGTCTTAGTTACCTCCCGAAGTGTATTTACTTTTGTGAAAATCTCACTCTCGGGATTTCTAGATGTTTACAACTTGTAGATACTTTTTACAAAAATATTTATTTACCACATCTCCTTGTTCCAAAAGTATTTCTACACATATTTTGTCACTAAAAATAGTGTAGGTTTATTAAAAATCATGATCTTTCAAGAATCCTCTTTTCAACTTGGTTCCTTTAGAAAAGTCATTCACAAGTCTTGGATCTACAAGATTACTAGTTCACTTTGTTTGTTATTTTACAAGAAATCATTTTATGCTCAAGTTCATGTTTAATCTAGTAGGTGATTATTTCATGAAGTTCCCTAATCACCATCTAACTTGGTAAACCATGTTTTCAATCATACTTTAACAAGTTCCATATGATGATCAACATCATATTTCTAGTAATCAACAAGCAAGCATCAACATTCACCCAACCACATCATACTAGCATCATTTCATCCTGTTTCATCTTTATGTATAGCTTTATGTTCATGTTTCTTGTTCCTTAGTGTTCTTGATATACTTAACATACTACAACTTTTAACCATAAAAATAAGATGGACAAGAGTTAAACAAGAACTTACAACTAGCACAAAGGCTAGGGAAGAACACTAGTGAGAAGATGATGATGAAAAGCAAGTAATGAAGCTCCTTGATGCTCTACAACTTCAAGCTCCTTTGATTCTTCTTCTAGCACTTGAATGGAGCTTAAAAGAAAGATGAATGTGGTGGTGATATGGTGATGGTGGTGGCGGTTATGGTGAGGCCGAGAGGAAGAGAGAGGAGAGTGAGAGAGTGGGGTGAATCTTGTGAAGGATATGAAGTGATGTTGGTAGATTATGAGCCATACTTATAAAGATTTACCTTATATCTTGTTCAATTTCTCAAGCAAGGATCCAATAAAATATTTAGATAAAATCTTGAGAGCATGGTGTATGGAATGGTGGTGATGGCCGATTAGGCTATGGGGGAGGGGTCTAGATGTAACTTGGTGACTAGTTGGATAGTATAAGTTCAAATGCAATTATATATTTACATATGTTAGTTACTAGAGAATTTAATTGGTGTTATGGTGTTCGGGGACCATGACTAGCCAAGAAATAATTAAACAATGTGTTTGGCAAAAATTTGGTGTCCCGGGTAATGTCCGGTTGTTCGGGTAGATACCGTTCCATTAAAGTGCTTAATTATTCCGTTTAGTGTCTTTTATATATATTTTTTTAACACTTTTAATTCCTAACACTTAGGAAAACATACAGGACTATTCAGTCAATTTTCTGCACAAGACTAGTATGTTAACAAGCACATGTAAGTATGACGCAGTAATCAGAAAGCAGTTAAGTAATTCAGCACAGTCATCAAGCACTTTAATTAACATTAATCAATCGTACTGATACATGAAATTGTGAGGGTTGTCACATTCTTCCCCTGTTAAGAAAATTTCGTCCCGAAATTTAGCACGTGGTTACTGAGGAAGCTAGTTAAGTTGCGTGGTTTCCTGGTTTTTTCCCGGGGTGTCACATCATCCCCGTTGGTTTGGAATTTCGTCCCGAAATTCGGCACTAGCTTCAGCCTCAGTAGTGGTTGCACTTTTCTTAAACAACTGGGGATACTTGAGTTTCATTTGGTCTTCTTCCCAGGTATACTCTGGGCCACGACGGGAGTTCCAACGAACTTGAACAAGAGGTATTCTGGTACGCTTGAGAATCTTAACATCTCGATCAGTAATTTCAACTGGTTCCTCGATGAATCGCAACTGGTCGTCGATTGTGATCTCCTTTAGAGGAACTATGAGGGTCTCATCTGACAGACACCTCTTCAGATTCGACACATGGAAAACATTGTGAACTCCGCTGAGTTCGGCCGGTAGATTCAGCCTGTAAGCGACTTTGCCAATTTTCTCAATGATTTCGAACGGTCCGACATATCGCGGATTGAGTTTGCCTCGTTTGCCAAAACGGACTACACCTTTCCAAGGTGAGACTTTGAGTAGCACTCGATCCCCAACCTGGAACTCGAGTGGTTTCCTTCGCTTATCAGCGTAGCTTTTCTGACGATCACGAGCTGCCGCCATTCGTTGTCGTATCTGAGCAATCTTCTCAGTCGTGTCTACCACAAGTTCTGGGCCTGTGATTTGCCTGTCACCAACTTCTGCCCAACAAAGAGGTGATCGGCATTTACGTCCGTACAATGCCTCAAATGGAGCGGCCTGGATACTGGTGTGGTAGCTATTGTTATACGAAAACTCCACTAACGGGAGGTGTTTTTCCCAGCCATTACCAAAGTCGAATACACATGCCCTAAGCATGTCTTCAAGGGTTTGGATGGTGCCTTCAGATTGCCCATCCGTCTGTGGATGATATGCCGTGCTCATGTCTAATCGTGAACCAAAGGACTTGTGCATAGCTTGCCACAATTCAGATGTAAAACGTGAGTCACGATCAGAAATGATGGAGGTTGGCACTCCGTGACTTGATACTACTTCCTTTAGATAGATGTCTGATATAGTAGAAAACTTGTTGGTTTCCTTGATAGCCAAGAAGTGTGCAGACTTAGTCAATCGATCCACTATCACCCAAATAGTGTCATTTCCGAGTTGAGATCTAGGCAGGCCAGTAACGAAATCCATGGAAATTTTTTCCCATTTCCATGTCGGGATCTCTGGTTGTTGGAGTAGGCCTGATGGTTTTTGATATTCAATCTTGACTCTCGCACTAGTTAAACATTTACTGACGTAGGTTGCTATGTTGTCTTTCATACCAGGCCAACAATACGTGTACATCTTATCTGAACCAGGATGTACTGAATAACGAGACTTGTGCGTTTCATCCATCACAAGCTCGTGTAAGTTTCCGTAAAGTGGGACCCAGATGCGTCCTGTTACGTAGTAAGTGCCGTCTTCCTTTTGTTCTAATCGTTTCCTTGATCCTCGTAGGGACTCAGCCCTGATGTTCTCTGCTTTCAATGCTTCGACCTGAGCATCTCATATCTGAGCAGGAAGACTAGATTGGATGGTAAGTTGTAACGCTCGCACTCGTTTAGGTATAGTATCCTTTCAACTGAGGGTGTCGGCCACAACATTGGCTTTGCCCGGATGGTACTTGATCGCACATTCGTAATCATTCAAGAGCTCGACCCATCGACATTGTCGCATGTTCAGCTCCTTTTGCTTGAAGATATGCTCGAGACTCCTGTGATCGGTGTAAATGGTGCACTTGGTACTGTACAGGTAATGTCTCCATATCTTAAGTGCGAAAACAACTGCTCCCAATTCCAAGTCGTGCGTAGTGTAGTTCCTTTCGTTAACTTTAAGTTGGCGTGATGTGTAGGCAATGACCTTGTCACGTTGCATCAACACGCAACCAAGTCCTTGGATGGAAGCGTCGCAATAAACCACAAAATCATTGGTGCCTTCAGGTAATGAGAGGATAGGCGCGCTACAAAGTATATCTTTTAAGTGCTGAAACGCAGATTCCTATGCATCACCCCAACGATAGGTGACACCCTTCTGAGTCAGCGAAGTGAGAGGTTGCGCAATATTTGAGAAATCCTTGATGAACCTTCTGTAATATCCTGCCAAACCCAAGAATTGGCGGATTTCTGTTGGTGTACGGGGTGCAGGCCAGTTCTTGATCGAATCAACCTTGGATGGATCCACATGAATCCCATCCTTGTTTACCACGTGGCCTAGAAAGTGGACTTCGCGAAGCCAGAAGTCACATTTCGAAAATTTGGCATACAACTGCTCTGTTCGAAGAAGTTCCAAAATACGTCTCAGGTGTTGCTCGTGTTCTTCCTGACTCTTCGAATAGATCAGGATATCGTTGATGAAAACTATGACAAACTTATCCAGGTAAGGTTTGCACACTCGGTTCATGAGATCCATGAAGACCGCATGTGCATTCGTCAACCCGAAAGGCATAACCAGAAACTTGTAATGCCCATAACGAGTCCTGAATGCTGTTTTAGAGATATCCTCGTCTTGGACTCTCAGTTGATGGTAACCTGACCTCAGGTCAATCTTGGAGTAGAAACTCGACCCTTGCAACTGGTCGAATAAGTCATCAATGCGCAGAACAGGGTAACGATTCTTCACGGTCACCTTGTTGAGTTCGCGGTAGTCAATACACATTCTGAAGGTACCGTCTTTCTTCTTCACAAACAACACTGGAGCTCCCCAAGGCGAAGAGCTAGGACGTATGAAACCCTTTTCCAAGAGTTCTTGTAGTTGCGTGGACATTTCTTCAAGTTCTGATGGAGCTAGACGATAAGGTGCTCGAGCTATTGGTGCTGCTCCAGGAGCGAGCTCGATTTGAAATTCAACTTGACGATGAAGGGGGAGATCGGGTAATTTCTCAGGAAATACCTCAGGAAAATCACGTACAATAGGTATGTCTTCTATCTTCCTTTCTTCCGAGGATGTATCATAAACGAGGGATAGGATAGCAGTGTGGCCCTTTCGCAAACACTTCTGGGCCTTAAGGGAAGAGATGATGCCCAGAACATCACCACCCTTGTCGCCGAGAATTACGAGTGGTTCTTCACCAGAATGAGGAATACGGACGACTTTCTCTTTGCAGAAAATCTTCGCTTGATGTTGAGATAGCCAATCCATCCCAATAACAACGTCGAAACTACAAAGTATGATAGGAATAAGATCGATAGAGAAGGTCTGACCAGCTAAGACGAGGTTACAACCCTTAACTATGTGTGTGGCTTCAAGACTTTTACCGTTTGCTAGCTCTACCATGTGTTTGGTGGTCAAAAGTGTTGGGGTGCGCTTAAGCATTTGACTAACTTTTAAGGACACGTAACTAGTATCGGCACCCGAATCAAATAAAACAATAACATAAAATCATCCAGTAGAAACTTACCCATCACAACGTTGGGATCATTCCTAGCATCACCCTGTCCAATCACGAAGGCACGACCTCGGGTGCCATTGCCATTTTTGTTACCCCCGTTGTTGCCTCCATTGTTGCCTCCATTGTTGTTCCCATTTCCTTGGTTGTTGTTCTGATTCTGATTCAGCTGTGGGCAGTGCCTCTTGAAGTGACCCTCAGCACCGCACTGGAAGCATCCCTTATTACCCTGCTGGTGTTGATGTTGGTTCTGGGGAGCTTGTGGCTGTTGTTGTCGATACTGATTCCCAGGACGTGAGCTCCTGCAATCTTTGGCTTCATGTCCAGGCTTGTTACATCTCTGACAACGACCCTTGCTGCACGCCCCGCTATGGTGCAAATTACATCGATTTCACTTAGGGTGATTTCCCCTGTATCCACCCTGACCTTGATTTCCTGAAGACTGCTGACTGGGGCTCCTGTGTTCATCTGTCTTTCGCTGCTGGGACTGAGACTGAACTGAAGTAGAACCCTTGCCCGAATTTCCATCCCACTTGCGCTTGTTATCACTGGGAGCATCAGAAGCAGTAGTAGCGCTAATACGCTTGAGTAGCTTGTTCTGCTCAACTGCCTGATCAGTGAGACGATGAGCCAACCGGATGATTTGCTGAATGGTACCCAGGTTAGCTGAAGTCACGTGACTCTGAATCTCTGGTACAAGACCCTTGAGGTATAGCTCAATACGTTTGATGGGAGGGTCTACCATAGTAGGACACAAGATGGCCAGCTCGTTTGACCTCTTCGTATACACCTCAATTTCAGACCCCGTCATTTTCAGATTGAAAAATTCCACCTCTAGCTTGTGGATGTCGTCACGACTACAGTACTCTTCCCTGATCAGATCTTTGAAGTCATTCCATGGGGTGGCATTAGCAACCGCCAGCCCTAGTAGTTGAACCTATGCTTTCCACCAGGTTAACGTAGCACCTTCGAGTGTTCCAGTAGCATATTTCACCCTACGATCTTCAGGGCATTCACACATCTCAAAAACAGACTCAATCTTCTCGAATCAGTGAAGAAGACCTACAGCTCCTTCGGTGCCGCTGAAAGTACTAGGTCGGCAATCCATGAATGTTTTGAACGTACATATGGGAGGTTGAGCATGCTGACCTATTGCGCGAGAATAAAAGACAAGGTTAAGCACAAGAGTTGGTTCACGAGTGTAGGATCTAAACATCCTAGGATAGGTGGAAATGTCAGGTTATACCTCCTGCAGGGACAGCTGCGAGTGGCTCAGCTACTCATTCGTTGATTAGAGCCGTCAGCTGGGCTTGAGTCAAGTTCAAACGTCCACTCATGATCTTCACAACGAAGCAACATAAGTGAGAAAAGTGTCGCGAAAGTGCGTAAGTGTGAGACGACAGAAGAGAGTAAGCACACAAGGTTCAAATAGCAGTTATCACGTTAACTAGTGCACTATGTGAACTATCAAACAGACAATATAAAGATAAATCATACCACTTATTGTGTCGAGTCTTGCACGTGGAGCGAAGCGTCGTTGTGGATCGTGGAGCACTGTACAGGTTATAGTCTGGTTTTGTCAAAAAGCTTTTCCCTTTTTAAAACCAAGTTCACTATAACCAATGGCTCTGATACCAATCTGTCACACCCCCAAAATCCACACGCGGAGTATCACCGCTTGGAGGCGTGACATGACCAGGATCCAGCCACCAATCATATTGAACAATATAGTAGAGTAACTTAAAAGTTCAACAACACAATATAATTGGTGTTCACAACCAAGTTAACCAAGTTTAATTTAAACAACGGAAGCATAAGACGTAAAACCAAAACATAAGTTCGATAAGTTTATAATGTTCAAATGTTTAGAATGGGACATAACAGTCCATATCCCACAACGACCTCCTCCTCGTGCAAGCTCCATAAGTATCTAACGACCTGCAAGGCATGTAACAACGAGTCAACAACAAAGTTGAGCGAGTTCACAGTAGGTGTTTGTTATAAAGTAGTTTCTCAAGAACTATGAGTTTGTTTGCAACTAACATACATCCTTATATACTTACACAAACCTAAAATTACACAATTTCTCATCTTGAACAAAAGTAAATAGAAAGCTAACCTTCAATGTTATTCTTCTACTCGTAGTGGCGGAGACGTGGTAGGTTACCGGAATTCTCTAGCATACACACATACATACGCAAAAAATAAAGAAGAAATTCAACCTAATACAAACAATACTAACCGATTTGGGAAAAGCGACGATGGAATTGAAGTGATTTGGGTGATTTGTGGCTTTTCCCGTGAGAGAAATGAAAGGTTTTGGGGGAAAATGGGGTGAAAAGGGAAGAAATCCCGCTTGCGTTAACTATTAGCGGTGAAATGTGTCGCCACTATTTCCTTATGCGTGGCTGCTATTGCTGATAATAAACCCCAATCACAGGATCAGGATAAGAAATGGACGGTTATGGTTTGCTAGGACACCGCGTCTGGATTAAACCAATAGCAGCGACATATGGCTTGTCGCCACTATTGGTAAGGTATTCTTGTAGTGTTTTACATTGATGAATAAATTTAACAATGTTGGTTTGTCAAATGATTTTAATTGAAAAAAAACTTCCTAGCAAGTTTCTTTTTCCAACTTTTAGTTTGCTCTAGATGGGGATTAAACTAAGCTAGTAGATTATTATAATACACGTACAAGGGATGCGAATTGTGTCTTGTTAACACATTAATGGGTAGGTTGACAAGATAGAATTCTTCAATACTAACATGATCTATATATTTATTTTTGTCATGTTATGTCAACCCATTTAAATTTGTGAAGTCTTAGGATCGAATGGCCGTCTAATGTTTATTTATAAATACGAGTAATAACTAGTGACTTTGTAACACTATAAAGTATAAACAACCTGTAACAACCGTGAGAAAAACGGGTCTTAGAAAATCCAACTCATTTTGCGAATCGGATACTGAACAAATCAAATATAAATGAGGAAAATTTTATTGTTTATTATTTTAATAATAATCCACACAACATTAACTACTACCGGGCTTTAAAAATATTAATTGTATAAACCTAAGTTAGTAGTACCGTTAGTTATTATAAAAGAAACCTAGAAACTAAGTTTTGAAAATTTGGGTTTGAACTTCAAGGGACATCAACTGTAATTGATTGTAAGTTTAAAAATCTAGGGAGTAAAGGTGACAGTTATTGAAACTTAATAAAAAAAGGAAGGAAAAAGGCGGTGAGGACTCAAACCCGGGTCCTCTAGCTAAACACACTACAAGAAATACCTACTTTTAGCGACGACAAGGAGCAATATGGGTGATAAGCAAATCAGTCGCCGCTATTGCGCCTTGTCATCACTATTAGTGTCGTCGCTAATAGTCAATCCGTGTGAAGCTTAAAAAGGGCTGATCTTGGCCCTTGATGAGAGGATGATCCAACGGCTTGGGCTCTACCTGATTTAACTCCTTTAAACAAACACAATCTTCATCTTAAACCCACTTTCTCATACCACACACTCCATCTTCACCAACAACAACCTCAACCACCACCGCCATGAAGCTACCACCACCACCGTGAAGCTACCACCACCGTGAAGTTCTACCCACCACCGTTTGACCGCCATCATCAAGCTCCACCACCACCGTTAAGCTCCGTCAACCACCGTTGAACCGTACACCGACAAGCTACGTCAAGCACCATCGTAATGTTGACAAGCTCAAGTTCTGGCTAGTTTCGTTTTATTATTTAGAAAATGTATAGTTATGGAAAGTTATGTATTGAAAATGTACAGAAAATGTATAGTTATATCGACAAGCTCACGAATCCATTTTTTGAGATGAGATTTTGAATGAAAAGTTATGTAATCTTTAAATTTATTAATTTTGACAAGTTTTTGATAAACAATTTATTAGTTCGACATGTTATATAATCTCCTGCAATCTATCTCAGGCAATATATTAGCAGCGACATCTCTCGCCACTATTGAGTCAAACCTTTATCGGTGACAGGTACCAATAGCGGCAACATATGGGGAAATACCGGTCAACCTTTAGCGTGACCCTTTGGCGGCGACATAAGGGGTCTTTAGCGACGACATCTGTCGCCCCTGTTGCTCCGTTTTCTTGTAGTGACATATAACACATGAACCACTGAACTACAACGCATCTTGGTGATTATAAGTAGTATGAATTCGTTAAAACCCCGAACCCGCGACCTGGTTCGCTTCTCCATCTTCCCCTGTCAGCGCTACCCACCCATTATATCAACCAGACCTGAAGTTTTCTCAGTCGTTACATGGAGGATCAACTTCATTTCGTTATGCTTTAACTCGGCATTAGGGAGCATCAAGTTCCCTACTATCTAATCGTACCTTTCCATCTAATAAGTGATCCAGTTAATCCGAATTCATCACACCATTAAAGCACATTTAACAATCTTTAAGAACATGAATTGTCTTAGTACAATTCGTCAATTTTGGGCTATGAAACTAACATGAAACGGATTCCACAAGATCCTGTTTCCAATCAATCAAACCAACAAATTCAAGTGAAGAACAAGATTAGGGCTTGTAACTTCTGTCTACGATTTCTCCTTCATTCTTGCACCAAATTAGGTAATTTCAAAGCCTAAATTCGTTAATTTTCGTGCTCTACAAAACCCTATTATCAATTTATGTGTTAGAAGATTTTATGAATCCGAATTTTACTTCCTTTGATTCTAGGGTTCTTCGTTACTACAAATTGGGGCTTTTAGGTTATGTTTTGATGAAATTGAACTTATGGTATTGTTTGTTATCACATGATTATGGTATTTTTTGGTATCACATAAGACAAGTTTATGTCAATTTTGGGAATTTTTAGATGTTATATAGATTTATTATGTAATTTGATTATATTAAAATTTGTGGATAAATCATTTAAAATGTGGGTCTTAAGAAAATAAAACCCATGAACATAATTTTTCTGAATTTTATAAAATAAATAGATATGGAATTTGTATTGGATTTCATGATCTACGGAAATATTTCTAGTAAAATTGACGGTATATATACATATATAGATCTGGGATCAGGAGAAAAAGCTCAAAAGTGTGAGAACGGTGAGAACGCCTCCTGGCCCAACACATGTCACGCGGCATAGAAAATGGCGGAGGGGTTTTTTTGTCCTTTTATCTTCTGCTTTTCCAGTTTCGCTTTTCACAATATTTTTTTTATTTTTGTGGTTTAAGATTTTTGGCGTTAACCAAATTCAATAATTAATGGCGTTTAATAGTTTCATTGTATTGACATTTTGGCGTTTATGGCGTTTATGCAAATCGTATGCCATTGGAACCCAGGGGGTCAGGAAATCTATCTGAATGGCGTTTTCAAGTCGTTTTAAACAAGATGGCCCATTGTTCAATTTTTTTTTATATACATTTTGGCGTTTGTGGTATCTTGGCATTTTACAATTGTAAGATTATATTACAACCACAGGGAAAAAAATAGAAGCGAAGAAAATAAATTAAAAATCCTAATCAGATATCTCTTCACAATCTTCACTGTCATCAGTCTCTCTCTTCTTTAATAGTACAAGAACTGTCACCAAATATATGGCGTTTTATGTAAAACTTAACAAACCCATTGGTTTGATTATTTTGCTTGCTCGTCCATTGAAGTGGCTTTCTGTGGATGTTTGGGGACATAGATCTATGATGTGTGGGTGGGTTTTTCGCTTTTTCTTCATCTTTGTAATCATCCCACTCTTCAGTGTCATTGATCTCTTCTCCTCATCCAAGCCTTCTTCAAGAACAAAGAATACAAAATGACATATGACTGTCATCAGTATCTTTTTCTTGAATTTTTGTCTATCTCATGCAGCAAAATCTTACTGAGTTACTCCCCTTAGCTAACAATTCATTCAGTGAAACTTCATGAAGAACAATACTGAATATCCAAGAAAGCATATTAGCAATCTCTGATTTTTTTTTAATTTTTTGGCGTTTTACAGTGAGTGTTATTTAGTAGTATTGGCGTTTGTTTTTTTGGTTTGATCAAATGGAAGTTGCGGAGACGTATCATTTTATAGGATGTCTTTTTGGCGCGTAAGTTAGGCGGTGCATTATTATAATAAAGTATTCGTCGTTTTGGTTTAGTTACTGTTTGTAATTATTGTTTTTGATAGGCTTTATCTCTGAAGTCTGTAACACGTCCCATTTTTCAAGTTTGGCGTTTTAGATTCTAATATAATAAATTTTCCCTCTCTTCAGTTTTACTGATTTGTAGTTACTGTTTCTAGTTAGATTTTCAAGTTTTATTTTTATTTATTTTATTTTATTTATTTTATTTTTTCGGTTTTTTGTAATATTTGTCCAAAGTAATTTTATTATGGTTTGTTAGTTTTTGGGGCGTTTTATGGCATGTTGGCGTTTTGACAAACATTTGGTTGTGTGGAGTTTTTATTAGATATGGCGTTGTTATTATATAACAATCAACTGAAAAAGAAAATTAAAAAAAATATATTGATCTTCCAAATCTTCACTGTCACTAGTCTCTTTCTTCTTTTGAAGCATCTTCACTGCCTGTTTCGACTTTCGTATGATTTATTTTTATTTTTGTTTTTTGAAGTAGTTTTTTTGTCGCCGTGTGGAAGCATAAAGTCTGAAATCAACCTCTTTTTCTATAATATTTGTCCATCTCATGCAGAAAAATGTTATTGAGTTTACACCCTTTCAGCCAACAATCCTTGAATTTCCAATGAACGATTTTTGATTTTTAACTTTTTTAGCGTTTTACCGAGAAAAAGAATGCCACTAAATAAACCACCTTAAAACTCTAAATTTGATCATGCTGAAATCAATAATGCTTTGCTGTATGGTGATGGACAACATTGTTAATCCTCAGTTAGGAAAGATGTCTGACAATGTTGTCCATCCTATACAGCTAAACTTTATTGACAAAGAAACCTCAATAATGTTTTTGTATATTTTGGTGTTATAAATTGGATGGAAGTTGAGGATAAAGTCAATAGGATTTTACTCAATGAAATGGACAATATCCTTTCTTAAGGATTTTGTCCATTACATTGAGCGAAAGCTTACAGACAACTAAACTGAATTTCAAATAAACGTTTTGGTTTAGAAGATAATTGATGTTTGGATTTTTTGGCGTTTCTAAGACGAATGGTATATATTAAATACGGCGTTTGGGGTTTTCTGTGTGTTTTTAATTGAAGGTCTGAGATGTTGTATATATAGGATTTTTTTGGCGGTTTTTTTAGGCGGGATTTTATTATAATTGAGTTTGGCGTTTTATATCTAATGGCGCTTTTAGTTAGAATGGTGTGTGCTACATGTTTGGTGTTTTATTTCATGAGATGGCGTTTTGTGTAGAGACGTCAAAAGAATTTTTTACCCTTAATGAAGTGCGTCCACGTAATAAAATTGATGTTATTTACGAAAACGCCACCGCGCAAATCTAGTCCATAGATTGTTTTGATCAGACGATTCATAAGCGTTCTCACCGTTCTCACACTTTCCACCGTTTTCTCTAAATCCTGACCCTATATATATGTCACGAAACATGGGTTTTTTTACTAAATTACTAGAAAGGAAATATTTGATATGTAATAATATAAAAATAGTATTTTTCTTGTCATGACATTTTATTTTCATAATTGTCAATTTATATATATAAGTGTTATCATTTGGAGTGTATATATATATATATATATATATAGTGTGAGGTTCCTTGGGGAACACTAAAAAAGTGGGGAACAGTGGGGAACCGGCTCAAACGAACTCCGATTGGACTCATTCTAGCGGCGTTGGAACCGTCTCGTCGAACCCTAACTAGGATCTCTTAACCCTAAACCCTCAATCATAACCCCTAATCCCTAAATATATCAGGGTTTGGCTTTTAGGGTTTAGCTTTAGGGTTTAGCCTTAGGGTTTAGCTTTAGGGTTTGGGGTTTAGATTTAGAGTTTAGCTTTAGGGTTTAGCTTTAGCTTTAGCCTTTAGGGTTTAACTTTTAGGGTTTATAGTTTAGATTTTACGGTTTAGCTTAGGTTTTAGCCTTATTTTTTAGCTTTAGGGTTTAGAGTTTAGGATTTAGGGTTTAGGGTTAAGAGATCTTAGTTAGGGTTCGACGAGCCGGTTCCAACGCCGCTGGAATGAGTCAAATCGGAGTTCGTTTGAGTCGGTTCCCCGCTGTTCCCCACTTTTTTAGTGTTCCCCGATGAACCTTCCCCTATATATATATATATATATGATTCAGTTCAATTAAGAACAACTATGAGTTGTGAGAACCATGAGAACTCCTACTTCTCACGAGAATTGAGCCACCATTTTTTGCACAAACGTAGATAAAAATTTTATAAACACGTCTATAAAAATGAAAAACAAACAAATTGTCGAGTCGGTAGTTACGTCAGATGTAAGTTTTATTTACGCCTGATGTAAATTTTGTCTGTGGTGATGTAATTTTTTTACATTCGATGTAAATTTTTACATGCAAAATTTTTTTATGTTTTTGCGTGAACAAGTTATTTTTTTAATATTTTTGAGGAATCTTTTTTTTGAAAAAACTTTCGAAAGTTGAGTTCTCATGGTTCTCACGACTCAAGTTGGTTTTTATTATACCATTTCCCTATATATAAAGTTTAAATTTTCTAAAAAGTGTATAAAGTCTTAATAACCCAAAATGTCAAACATAAAACACATGCAGAACCCACAAATAACAAAATGAAGATTACTAAAAAAATCATACATGTGGGTTTTGTTATGTGTTTTAGATGATACGGCTCTGATTATCGAATGATAAACAGTATTTTGTTTTATGTTACTTAGCATGTTGTGTTATATATTCATAGTTCTACGATTGTGTGTTTGAAGTTTTTATTTACTATTATGGTTTGAATATGGTGCTTTACTAGTCTTCACTCTGTTATTTGTAGCTTTTAGTTTTGTTTTAAGGCTGAAATTATAGTGTTTTATGACTTTTTATACTTTTTAGAAAAATTACACTTTGTAGCCAAACCCCACCCTATATATATAAATACATATACATATATCTATATATGTATATATATGTATATAGGGGACCGCTAAAATGAGAACCACCTCGAGTTGTAAGAACCGTGACAACTACACCGTACGGGGCGAGGTGGACCAAATTTTTTTTTTCATAAACGTAGATGCGTATATTATAACAACATTTGTAAAAAAAAATTCAAAAAAAAATGTCGTGTGTGTAGTTTTGAGCACCACAAGTTTGTGTTTACGGGTACCGTAAATTTAACGATGCCCGTAAACACAAACTTGTGGTGCTCAAAACTACACACACGACATTTTTTTTGAATTTTTTTTATACAAACGTGTTTATAATACACGCATCTACGTTTATGAAAAAAAATTTTGGTCCACCTCGCCCCGGATCAAGTAGTTCTCACGGTTCTTACAACTCGAGGTGGTTCTCATTTTAGCGGGCACTTATATATATAGGAATATATATATGTATGTATATATATATATATATATATTATTTTAATAGGGTATGTTGGTCACTTTAATCATCTAGTTACAAATATTAATTTCATAGTTATGTTGTTAGTAATAATTATAAATTATATATATTGTTTACGAAAGACGGTGAATAGTAACTTTATTTTTTATTTAATATATTATAATAGTTTATGATTATATATACTATTAATAATATATTTTTTTATTTTTTTCCTTTTTTTAAAACTATATATTTCATTTACCATTTTTTTAAATATTTCTTTTTTAGAACATATATTAATTTATCAATTAATTTGATACTTCTTTAATAATTTATGTTTATAATTTTTTTCTAAAAACTTAAATATATGTTGTGCTTGATTTTTTCTCTCGACATTCCGTAATAAGTTTTGTTAAAAACGAAGTTGTATTCGAAATAAAGTATTTATTTGGTATCATAAAACGGTTCGATGATAAACAAAAGCGTTCTAATGGTCTGACTTTCTAAACAAAATGCTTTATTTTCAAATCACGTTTGTTTTACATTATCATTTGATCGGTTTCGCCGCAACGCGCGGCGTAAAAAAACTATTAAAAATTAGGCCAGAATACTCTGAACTAATAAAGAAAGTGGAAGTGAGATCTTGATGATGAGATAAGTCTTTTAGGCCAATAGGTTCTGGGTTTGATTCCCACAAAGGGGGTTTTTTTTTCATATTTAGGTTTCCTCCTGAATTGGTGTATAGGCATTATGCCTAATGGAGATGATATGATCGGGTGGTTGTGCTCGTTTTGATTAGATAAAAGGCTGAAGTATAGGATTTATTTATTTATATGAGGTTTTGGTGTTTTGGTTGTTTTGTGTATTTATTTCATTAGGATTACTTTTATTTTGGAATATGTTTTTCATCACTCGTGCGGATTCAACAGGATCAAGCAAACGAAACCGATGAGTAGATCTTTCTCTCCCCTTTTTATCACTTAAATTTTTTGGGGTGTCACATGTGTTTATGTCATATGTTTCTTATCATCATCATGCAAATCAAAGTATGGTTTGTTTCATGTGGATCCCTGTGTTACATTTATTTGTTTCTTATATTTCATATACTTGTATCTACTTGTTACACGCTTTGTGTTATATTGTTTCATGTGGATCCACTGGTTGACCGGTTCCCCACGACCATGAGTTTAACTTGGTATCGCCGCCTTTTGATCTGCTCTCTAGGGCTTGCATCTCATATTGTTTGGTTATCATTGTTTCATTATGTCATGTTTCATTATCATATGTGGTTGTGTTGAATTGTTGGAAATTGTGGTATTGTTGGATGATTATGGATATTGTGACAACTGTCAAATTTGCATGCATCCGTACAATTATAAAATGATGATTAGTGCTTAATGACTGTGCTGAATTACAATTAATTGCTTCTGATTACTGTATCATACTTACATGTGCATTACATATTCCATATGGTCACATTATTATTACATGCACTAGTATGGTGTTTTGAGACCCAGTATGGACCAGAGACTAATTACTACACTAGTATGGTGTGTAGGGAAGTAAGGACCACAAAACTGTATTTTTAAGTGACAGTTTAAGTGCCGGAAAGTGCCTAAAACTCGCCCAAAGTGCTTAATTCAGCAAAAATCAGCTTTTTAACAAGCTAGTTACATGCAAAAATATGACTAAATGGTCCTGAAAGCTTTCCTAAGTGTCGGTAATTTAAAGTGTCACAAAAGGATACATTAAGAAAACTAAATGGTATAATTTAGCACTTTAGGGAACCGGTATCTAACCGAACAACCGGACACTACCCGAAACATCAAAATTACACTAGAAACATTGTTTTAATGTTTCCAAGCTAGTCATGATCCCCGAATATCATAACACCCACTAAAAATATTTCATAACCTAAACATGTAACTAATGCTTGAAAATTAACTAGATTGTTAACTAAATGGTTTAAACCTAAGCTAATACCCCCCCCCCCATCTATGTAATCGGCCAAGCATTGCCCCACCCTCAAGATTTCTTTGGATTCATTTTGATATGTAAGAGATTGTGTTATGTACTAAGTGGACACATTAACTATTGGATAGTGTTGTGTTGGAAGTAAGTCTACTTAAACCTCTAGTCCATCATTCTCTTTCTTTCATCACAACTTCACCTCCATCTTTCTCTCCCTCTCTTCCCTTGGTCTCGGCCAAGAACATCCACCACACCACCACCATTGTCAAGCCTTGTTCATCCATTCTAAGGTAATCACAAGGTGTAAGGAGCTAAGTTAGGAAGCTTGGAGCTTTCAGAAGTTGAAGGACCTTCACCGTTTGCTTTTATCCACTTGTTATCTTCACTTGAATCATCCCTAGCCTTGAGCTAGTGGTAAGAACTTCATACACACCATTGTTCATCTTATATTAGTGGTTAAAAGAAGATTCATGTTGATTATTATGAAGAATACTGAGAAACTTGAAGATGAAACATGAACATAAGCATAAAACTATAAGAAATCTAAAAGAAATCATGTTGTTTTGCTTCTTGATGATTGATTATTTGTGTTTATGATGTTAGACATCATATGGAACCTACTAGATTGTGATTAAACACATGATCTAGTAAGTTAAGGTGATGATCTTGTGATAGACTAAGATGATCATACTTCTTTAAGAATGAAGTTTTTAAAGATGTAAATACATTTTAAAGGGTAACTAAACCTACTAAACACACTACCAAGTTACTACAAGTTTTTTGTAAAAGTTCAAGTTCATGTTATTATATAAATTGCATGGTTTTGGGCCCTTGGTAAGTGTTGATTGAATTGTTGATTGTTTGTGATGATTTTAAAAAGAAAATAATATGCTTTGATAGCATGGACACCTCCATTTTTAGGGGAAACTATGGCAAAATTTTCTAAAAATGTAAACACTTAGAAAAATATTTTCAAACAAATATTTACAAGTGTGTTTTGACCATGAGTTTTCAATATAAACTTTGCCATAACTTTTGTTGTAAAAATACAAATATTGGAGGTTGGTTTTTATAAATAAAAGTGGCTAGATATATATATTTAGAAGACACACGTGTGTGAATATTTGTATGCTTGGTGTAGTAGTTATATTATTTTAGGGTTAAAATAATATAACCTAACAAAATACCAAGAGAAATTACAATCCAAAATATTACCAAAAATCATAAGAAATAAATACACAAGTTAAACACATAATATTGTGAACCGAACGAAAGAAATGTAACTTACCAAATATTCCGGACAATATGTTTACAAGATATATTTTTGGTAAATAATATTTTGGACACAAGAAAGGAAAATATGATTTTTCCAATTATTACGAAGTTATATCATATTTATGACAAGGAGAAAATATATTATTCATGGGAAGTAAAAATATATTTTCTTGGAATTATTAGAAGATATATGATTTTTGGGAAAAATATATATTTTCTTGGATAAGATGAGTTTACAAATATTTTCTAAGTAAGACTTGAAGATATATTGTTTTGGAACTAAAAATATTTTTGCCAAAAGAAAAATTAAGGAAAATTTTTCTAAGAAATACTTCTTGAAATATATATTTTAGAAGTATATATTGGATACTTATTAAAGATAATACACACCGGGATACGACACCAATACATGGCAAGTTGTACAAATACAAGAATACGGATATACATGTATGAGATACCCCCATCCTTGGGAAGGAAATACGAGTGTTAGGACTTGAGAAGTATTACTACAAGATATTGTTTAACAATTATTCCAAAACTGATAAATATAATTAAGTTAAAATAATTATTATTTTAACAAAGTAGTTATAACTTGGAATAATAACGAAGACACTTTAAAATGTAACTCAATGGCACTAATTAATACTAAGTCAAGGCACGACCCGCTCATCTAATAAGACCATAGTACATTGCATGGTTGCAAAAGTCGCTAGGCTCTCCCTAGTCGGTCGACCGGGGAGTTGAGAGTACTCGGCCTAGGCGGAGAGTACTCGAGGAGTACTCGGACATGTTAAATTATAAAGAAATTAGTTTTTGGAAACTAAATATATTTCAAATAACATAAATTTACTAATATCTATAACAAAATACGTGAAAATGATATTAATTCTTTAATATGATAGGCAAAGAAATTATACTTTATTATTGTTTAAGTCAAGCTCGGCCTGAGTTGACCTACTAGATACGATTTTGGCCTAGGTTGACCGCGTTTAACCGATTCCGAGTAATTAGGCGGAGTCAAAGAAAGTCGCCTCGGCAGGCTGCCTTATAGCGACTACTCAGGGAGTACTCGGCCTTGGAAACCTTGTTTTACAACCATGGTACATTGTAGGTAGTCGTGTACAACAGAGGACACTTTGAGTTACAGGCGGATTCGAAGAACGCAAAGCAGTGAGTTCATGTCCCCTTTTTCTTTTAACTGTTTTCAGTTTTTAACTTCGGGGGTGAAGTACATGTTTCAAATGATTACAAAATGCTTACAGACAAACACAATTGGTATGGTTAGCTAAGGAAAGTACAGTAGATCATGTGAATGGGTAGGCGCATACTTAAGGCCATTAATCCTCGTAGTAGGACCGAGGGACAGGAGTGATAGATCTATTTGGGTGTAGTGAGCCCCATCCATGAGTCCGCCGAATGGGCCATGTGGTGACTATGTCTTACAGCCGGAAGCCCGGTACAAAGTCTGCTAGGTTTGAGTCTTCCTGCACCATGTCACGTATATTAATGTATTAGCTACACATTAATTGATCTGTTTCCTTGTTGCTTTCATACCGGGACTTATAAACATACAAACATATTTACAAAGGTTTCAAAGGTTTATGCATACACACATACGAGCACATGAACTCGCTCAACTTTTGTTGATGTTTTCAAACTACATGTATTTCAGGGATTTAGTAAATGGATCTGGCGGGCATTGGAAGTTTTATGCTGCGATAAGAATAAAGATGTCATCCATGGTCTTTGGGTTTGGTCAGTGTGTCTTATTCCTGGACGAGATACGTCATCCAAACCTTAGTTACATCTAATATCTTTTGACGAGTCCTTAGTGAACTCATAAACAATTTGTATGGTTTGTAAAACTTGAATTTGAAGTCTACGTTTTAAACAGTGTTGTTATGTTTTAAACTCATTTAATGGATGACAAATCTATGGTTTTATCATATAGTTGTTGTTATAATTGAATGCAATGGTATTAAGAAGGTCACACCATAATCACGCTTCCGCAAAAGTCAAGGTGTGACAGCTTGGTATCAGAGCTTCGATTGTAGTGAACTAGGATTCTTTCTCGAGTCTAGACTACAATCATTAGGGCTCTCACGAAAACGTTTTCACAAACATGTTTTCATTGCATACACAAAACGCCCAGATTCAGGAAACAAACATTTTTACAAATAAAAGACACGAAACACATTTCAAAGTTAATGTTTATAATTCAGTCTAAGAGACTGGGTAGTTCAGTCTGAGAGACTGGGTAGTTCAGCCTGAGGGGCTGGGTAGTTCAGCCTGAGAGGCTGGGTAGTTCAGCCTGAGAGGCTGGGTAGTTCAGTCTGAGAGGCTGGGTAGTTCAGTCTGAGAGGCTGGGTAGTTCAGTCTGAGAGACTGGGTAGTTCAGTCTGAGAGGCTGGGTAGTTCAGCCTGAGAGGCTGGGTAGTTCAGCCTGAGAGGCTGGGTAGTTCAGCCTGAGAGACTGGGTAGTTAGTCTGAGAGACTAGTTGGGACAGTTTGAGAAACTGGGGAGTTCAGTCTGGGAGACCGGGTGTTTCAGTCTGAGAGGCTAGGTGTTTTAGTCTGGGAGACTGGGTGGTTTAGTCTGGGAGACTGGTTTGTTTAGTCTGGAAGACTGGTTGGTTTAGTCTGGGAGACTGGGTGGTTAATATGGGAGATTAGGAAGCATAGAAAATTTCATGAAAAATACTGTGAATACATGATTACATGATGAATTGTCTTTGCTTGCAATACACTAAGTGTTAGTGATTACTATGGATATACATGCTATGATTACTATGTACCGACACACATGTCACCCTCTTCACAGAGCGAGTTGTCAGACGTTGACGACCCTGTGGCCACCACCACAAATAATGAGATTGCACCTGCGCAAGAGATGTTTTACGTCAGACACTGAGAGTGGCCCTGACATACTGACCAAGGACAAGGACGACTTCCAACCGTCCACGCTACTAAGACTTTGGTAATGATTTACCCTTGCTGATGGCTTCCCCGACAAGGATCTTTTTGTCATCCTTGTTTCAGTGTCACACCCTGGCTTTGCGGAAGCGTGGTTATTTTGGTGTGACTTCTTAATACCATAGCTTAATCATAACAAGCTATATGAATTAAAAACCATGCAAGATCATCCATTAAAATAAGTTTTAAAACCAAAGTAACATAACATTGTCTTGGAACTACACCAACATAACATAAAGCGTTGTTTTAAAAGACATAAACATCAACATGAATAAAATGCAGTTTAAGGACTGTGACTCGTCCAGGAAAAAGTCACATTTCCTAAACCGGGATGACCTCGGAACCCATATGCAGCGGGAAAACACAACATACCGCGCCAGATCTTTAATTCCCTGAAATACATGTAAGTTGAAAAATCAACAATAATGTTGAGCGAGTTCATGTGTAAGTGACTAAATAAACCTTTGTATGTATAAAACCCTGGTATGTAGTAAATAAGGAAAAAAGAGATCACCAATGGTTTGCAAGGCCATTGATATGTGTGAAGTGCAAGTAGGAAGACTCAAACCTAGCAGATTTATGCGTTGGGTACAAAGTCACCCCGAGGTCCGTTATGCTGGGCCTGGGACTGGGCTCGCTACACCCAGATAGATCTACCGCTCCTGCCCCTCGGTCCTACCCTGAGGATTAATGGCCTCAAGTTTCCGCCTACCCACTCACATGATCTAAATAATAACCCTCCTTACGCTAACCATACCATGTAAGAAACATTCGTAATCATAGTAACATGTATTTCACCCCCGCAGTTTAGAAAACTGAAAACAGTTAAGAGAAAAGGGGGAAATGAACTCACAGTGGTGCGTCTCTACCAAGTATATCTCCTGATCAAGCAGCTGTGCGACGACCTACACGTACTAAGTCTATTAGACGGACGGCCGTGCCTTAGCTTAAGGTTTAAGTTTTTGGGAAATAGTTAGACAACTATTTCGTGTTTATATTTTTTAAATACTTGGTAATTATTCTCCTTCCCAAGGATGGGGGATTTAATACATGCGTGTTCGTAAAATTCGAAATACATTATTAAGTCTCACTTAATATATTTTATTTCTAACTTCAAAATATAAATATTCTTCCCAAAAATATTATATTTTAATACATGTGATTCTCCCAAAATAATACTTAGTAATATTATCTTTACTCTAAAAATAATATTTACGTAGTTCACAAAATAATCATAAACATTTATACAAGTGATGTTGTGAAAAATATATTTACTAAATACATATATTTATCACGTTTCATTTTGTGAAATCCCACCTCCGATATTTTGTAAATAAGTCGTGGCGAAATCTATAATTTGAAAACAAGTCAAAATGTATTTCTAACACTTGTGGTGAAAATATTTCTAAGTGTTAGGTTTTCGGAAAAATTTCGCCAGAGTTTCCCATGTAACTGGAGGTGGCCACGCTTTTAAGCGTATCATTTTCTTTTATAAATCAAACCAACAATTTTCTCACTCAATCAAAACAATGTTCAAAGCATCAACTAGTCAAAATATATATAAATCGCATAAATTACATGAACTTGTGATTT
>JARYGA010001114.1:0-46887 GCA_030545235.1 Helianthus tuberosus
TAATCTTGAATCTTGAACATAAGCTTAACATATGATGAAATATGGATGAAACTATGTTGTTTAGTGTATGAATGATACTTGATTGTTATTTTCTTGAGATTATGATGTTGATCATCATAAGGAGCTTGCTAGATTGTGATTAAACACATGATCTAGCAAGTGAGAGGATGATTATGTGATGAAAAGAGATGATCATCCTCATGTGTAAGCATGAACTTGAAAATAAAATGATTTCTTGAAAAATGATAATCAAGTGAGTTGATAAACTTATAAATCTAAGATTTATGAATAGTTTTTCTAAAAGAACCAAGTTCAAAATATGATTTTTAGAAGACCTTGGTTCATACTTAAACATATACTATTTTTGGTGATAAAACAAATGTAGAAACACTAGAGAAACAAGAAGATTTCATAAAGAAACATTTTTGAAAAATGTATTTACAAGTTGTAAACACCTAAATCTTCCAAGAATGGGATTTTTAAATAAGTAGACACACTTTAAAGGGTAACTAAACCCACTAAACACTTTACCAAGTTACTACAAGTTTTTATGAAAACTTAAGTTCATGATCATTATGTAGATAACTTTGTTTTAGCACTTGGTAAGTGTAGATTGATTGTTGATTGTTTGTGATGATTTTTGAAAAGAAAATGATATGCTTTAATAGCATGGACACCTCCATTTTCAGGGGAAACTATGGCAAAATTTTCTAAAAATACAAACACTTAGAAAAATATTTTCTAAACAAGTATTTACAAGTGTATTTAACTATGGTTTTCAATATAAATTTTGCCATAGAATTTGTTACAAAAATACAAGTATTGGAGGTTGGTTTTTATAAATAAAAATGAATAAATATGTATTTAGAATATATATTTACATTAAAGACACTTGTGTGAATATTTGTATACTTGGTGAAACAGTTATACTATTTTAGGGTAAAATAATATAACTTAACAAAATACCATGAAATTTACAATCCAAAATAATACCAAGAATATCAAGGAATAAATATATAAGTTACACACATAATATTGTGGAACCGAACGATAGAACGTAACTTACAAAATATTCCGGAAAATTCCGTTATAAATATATTTTTGGTAAATATTATTTTGGATACAAAAGGAATGAAAGTATGATTTTTATTATTATTACAAGTTATATCATACTTTGACAAAAGGGAAAATATTATTTTTGAGAAGTTAAAATATATTTTCTTGGAATATTTAGAAGATATATGATTTTTGGGAAAAATATATATTTTCTGGACAATACATTATTTTTGGGACAAAATAAGTTATTATATATATTTTCTAAAGTGAGACTTGAAAATATATTAATTTGGAACTACAAATACAATAATACGAAATTACATGTATGAAATACCCCTATCCTTGGGAAGGAAATACGAAAATAAATACTTGAGAAGTGTTGATACAGAAATATTGCTTAAACAATTGTTCCAAAACTAAATATAGTTAAAGGTTAAAATAATTATTATTTTAACAAGTAATTATAACTTGGAATAATATTGGGAACATAAGAAACGTAACTCAAAAACGTAAATACTAAGACAAGGCACGACCCGCTCGTCTAATAGACATTAGCACATTGTAGGTAGTCGTGTTTGCTGAGGAGATTTGGGTTACGATTCCGAAGACGCATTACTGTGAGTTCATGTCCCCTTTTTTTTAACTGTTTTCAGTTTTATAACTTCGGGGGTGGAATACATGTTACAATTATTACAAACGTTTTATACATGGTATGGTTAGCTAAGGAGGGTTACTGCTAGATCATGTGAAGGGTGGGTATAACACTTAAGGCCATTAATCCTCGTCGTAGGACCGAGGGACATGAGTGATAGATCTATTTGGGTGTAGCGAGCCCACACCCATGGGGACCAGGGTGGCCCATAGGGTGACTATGTCTTCCAGCCGGAGGCCCGGTACAAATTTGCTAGGTTTGAGTTTTCCTGCACCATTTCACACATATCAATGGCCTTGCAAACCATTGGTGATCTGTTTTTCCTTATTGCTACATACCAGGGACATACATACAGACAGACATACTTTAAAGGTTTATTCATACACATACACATGAACTCGCTCAACTTTTGTTGATATTTTTAAACTACATGTATTTCAGGGAACTAAATGGATCTGGCAGGTGTATGCATGTGTTTCAAGCTGCGTTATAAATAAAAGTTGTCATCCGAGGTTGTAGGGTTTAGGAGGTGTATCCTATTCCTGGACGGGATACATGTTTCTAAACCCGGTTTTATTTAAGGTCTTTTGTTGAGTCGTCGTGAACTCATTTAAACATGTTGTGGTTGTAACTTAAAACTTGGTGTCTACATTTCAGACAAGTATGTTGTGGTATTTTCAAACTTAAATTTATGGATGAACATCTTATGGTTTTATCAATAGCATTGTTATGATTGAATGCTACGATATTAAGAAGTCACACCAATAACCACGCTTCCGCAAAAGTCAGGGTGTGACATGTACGATCTTCACCAATCATAGGAGCCTACAACATATCTTTGACCAGAAAGAATTAAATATGCGTCAACGCTGGTGGGAGGAACTTCTCAACAATTATGACTGTGAGATTCGTTATCATCCTGGCAAAGCAAATGTCGTTGCCGATGCTCTCAGCAGACGGAGTTATTTGCACAACGTCCGTATTATTCAAGCCCAATATGATCTTGAAACCCTCATCCGCGAAGCCCAACATGCCTGCTTTAGTGAACGCACTTTGAAGTAGGAAAGGATTCTTACGACAGATTCTGATGGACGAAGCCCACAAATCCCGATATTCTATTCATCCCGGTGCCGACAAGATGTACCAGGACCTGCGCTACAAGTACTGGTGGCCGGGCATGAAGAGAGATATCGCCCTCTGTGTTTCGAGATGCCTGACTTGCTCGAAAGTTAAGGCTGAGCACCAAAGACCCTCTGGCTTACTCGTTCAACCCGAGATCCCTGTGTGGAAGTGGGAGAGTATAGCTATGGACTTCATAACGAAATTCCGCTCATGCCCTCAGGTCACGACAGCATCTGGGTTGTCGTTGACTGTTTGACTAAATCTGCTCACTTTCTGCTAATACGGGAAGACTACAAGGTGGAAAAATTAGCCCGAATCTATACCAAAGAGATCATTTGTCGACATGGGACGCCTCGCGACATCATTTCGGACCACGATGCTCGGTTTGCCTCGCGTTGTTGGGAAACATTTCAATCTGCTCTCGGTACTGTGCTTAATCTAAGTATTGCATTCCATCCCCAAACTGACGGTCAGACTGAAAGAATGATCCGTACCCTTGAAGACATGCTCCGTTCATGTGTCATTGATTTCGGTGGTAATTGGGATGCATACTTACCTTTAGTCGAGTTCTCGTACAACAGCAATTATCATTCCAGTATTCAAATGGCACCATTCGAGGCATTGTATGGAAGAAGATATTGATCGCCTATTGTATGGCACGAGATCGGGCACTCGCAATTAACCGGTCTTGAGCTATTGCAAGAAACGACTGAAAAAATCCTCCAAATTCGGGACAATCTACTGAAAGCTCGGAGTCGTCAGAAAAGTTACGCCGATAGACAACGCAAGCCCCTCGAATTTGACGTTGGCGACCATGTACTCCTAAAGGTATCACCTTGGAAGGGTGTGGTCAGATTCGGCAAGAGAGGAAAGCTAGCGCCTCGATATGTGGGACCCTTTAAGATTCTGGAAAGGATCTGAAAAGTGGCTTACAGACTCGAACTACCGGAGGAACTTAACAACGTCCACCCAACTTTCCACGTTTCGAACCTCAGAAAGTGCCTGGCTGAGCATGATTTACATGTACCACTCGAGGATCTTCAAGTAAACGAAACCCTACACTTCGTGGAAAAGCCTGTCGAAATCATGGACCGCCAAACCAAGCAGCTCCGACGCTCGCGCATTCCCATTGAGAAAGTTCGCTGGGATGGCAAACGAGGCGCAGAGTTCACTTGGGAACTCGAAAGCGACATTAAGGCGAAGTACCCGCAGTTGTTTGTTACGGCTTCGGGCTAATTTCGTGACGAAATTCCCTTAAGAAGGGGAGGATGTAACACCCTGTGTTTCGAAAGTCAAAGTCAAGATTGAAGTCAAAGGAAGAAAAGATTGCTAACTGCGATCTGTCACTCCTTGCTCAACTCATGTTTTGACTTCTTTGACTTATAGTTAATCTATTTATGTTATCACGTTAGTTGTATTATGTGGAGTACTTGTTAATAATCAAGGTTTAATCGCATATTAATCGCATGTTTAATCGATTTATCGCTTATAGCTACCGCATTCGCAACTCGAATTATGTGTTGAGGATATTGTTTTACATGTGTGTGCTATTTATGTGTTACTTGTGCATGTTATGTTTATGTTGAGGTGTTAATCGCAATCGCAATTCCATCGCATCGCATCGCAATCGAATCAAGAACGCTAAATGCAAGTCAGTTATAGTGATTGTATGTTGGATATAGTAGTTGGGATTAAAAGTAATTTAATGGGTAATTCAATCGCATCGCTCTCTTGAATCGCATCGCAACGCTCAACACTCGAATCGAAACGACAAAACTCATCGCGCCGGACTCATGGATCGAGTGGCCAACCGACCGAGTGGCCATCCGATCGGATTGCCATCCAATCGGGTTGCCGTCCGATCGAGTTGCCACCCGATCAGACTTCCACCCGATCGACCAGCCCCTTCCTCACTTTCCTTTTTAGGAAACCCTATAAATACCCTTCATATGTCACATCACTTGATGTGACAGCTCTCACTTGACTCAGCTCGCTCCAGCCGCTCTTTCTCTCGATTCTTGTAAGTTTTCAACCTAAATCTTGTACTTTCTTGATCTACACGCACTCCTACACCTTTCTATCTTTTGAATCTTAACTTTTAACCGTGAAATCACCAGATTTGAGGTGTTCTAGGGTGATGTCATCATGGAGTCCTTATGAACTTCAATGTTTGGCTTCATTCCACCAAGAACAACTTAGATCTGAAGGATTTCCACAACACTTCACAATAATTTCACTTAGATCTACACGAATTCATGGATAAAAGGATTGTAGCTGATACATGAAATACATCATGTATTCTTGCCATTTCCTCTGGCAGTTGTAGCTGATAAGGTACAGGTCCTATCCTTCAAATAATCTCAAAAGGTCCAACATACCTGGGGCTTAGTTTTCCTCTTTTAACAAATCAGACTATTCCTTTCCATGGAGAAACTTTTAACAATACTTTATCTCCGACTTGAAATTCCAAGGGTTTTCGTCGATTATCTGCATAACTCTTTTGACGATATTGTGCTGCTTTTAGTCTTTCTTTGACTTGAATTATCTTTTCCGTTGTTTCATGCACCATCTCTGGTCCAGATAATTGCTTTTCTCCAATTTCTGCCCAACAGACTGGAGTTCGGCACTTTCGTTCATAAAGTGCTTCAAATGGTGCAGCATTAATGCTAGTATGATAGTTGTTATTGTAGGAAAATTCTATTAATGGTAAATGGTCATCCCAATTTCCTCGGAAATCAATTACACAGGCTCTAAGCATATCTTCCATGGTTTGTATTGTCCTTTCGCTTTGTCCGTCTGTCTGTGGATGATAAGTTGTGCTTAGATTTAATGTGACAACCCGCACTCTCGATCCCAATCGTCGAGAAAGTTGTGTTTTATTATCATTCTTAATTATTATTATTATTGCCATTATTATTAGTATTATTATTATTGTTATAATAATAACCGCATTAAGAGAAGTGTGTCGTTTAAATAATGGACCCTAGTAATGCACACATTACATTAACCGTTATATGCTGTTTATGAACAAGTTATTTCTAGATATAATACGATAAATTACGGGTTCAAACCTACGGGCCATGCCCAACCCAACTTACCTAAAAACCCTACCCTATATAAATCCCTTATAAAACTTAAACCCTCATTTAAAAAAAAAAAAAAAACCTTACGCACATAAGCATCAGCCGCACATACTCCTCTGCACAATCCCTTCTTCGGCAACCGGAGATGTTTTCCGGTCAATTTCCGGTGTCGCGCTCCTACCTTAAAACACACGCACACTTATGGCGGACCACCACCACAGTTGACGGCGCTGTGGTGGGTGGTGACGGATGATCGAGTAGGAAGATGAGGAGGCCATGGCTCGAGCAAGGGGCAGAGGTGTCTCGAGTCAGATTCCGGCATGTTTCAGGTGGAGCTCCGGTGAGGTGCGACGGTGTCGGGTTCGAAACGAAAGTGGTAAGTTGTTTTCTTTTGTGTGTATTGTGCGGTTTGGAATCCCCAGTAGTGAGCTTTCAATTTGTCGACTTGTGTTTTTGTGATTATTAACTTGATACATGCTGTATAAGTTATTTTGTTAAAGTGGAAGTGGGTGTCTTCATATTCTTGATCTGATGTTATATGTTAGTAATAGGATTTTAATGGTGTTCTATGGCAAATGCTTAACTGATTAGAATGTTTGTTTGATTATGCGAAGCATGGGTGTTTGTTTTTCCGATTATTACTTCAAGATGTTAGGGTGTTTGGCATTTTGTTTCATATGATCAGGGTATGATGAGTATGATAAAGCAACACGAACATTTGTTTTGTCTGACATATATCTCGAGAATTAAAGTGAAAGGCACAATTAAATCTTTTGTTTTATTAGTCTCAATCTAGTAATATTTTGTTTGTATCAGACTTCACATGGTTCAAGTTGAGGTCCAATAAGATTTCGATTTCAAGTTTATGGCAATTAACTAGAGTCCCATAGTTAAAGGATGTTGGTGCTGTTTGGTTCAATTGTATATTGAAACTGTTGTGATGCTACTGATGATCATATAAGGAATCCATGATTAAGGATAAATAGAAATTATATGATAGTTTTGGGAATTGTTGTGAATATATAAAACTTGATGAGAATAGGATGTTATGTTAACTGGATATGAGGGTTTAAAAAGTATGATTTAATGTTTTACAGAAATTCTAATTGTTGGCAAATAATACTGTGCGGATAATTGTTCATGCTAAGTGAATTGCTTGATGATATTGGGGTAATGGATTAACTGTCATGAGTTAATTTTCATGTGTGTATTACATATATAATAAGTGTGCTTTATGTGAACAACGAATACATGGATTATTTGTATGTGAAACATGTGGATTATGTGCACCTGAAACTGATTGTGTTGGTAACCATGATAGGACGTGTGTACTCAATTGATAAACAAGTAATTAATCATACCGAGCAAACCAAGGTGAGTTCACACTCTTAAGGCATGGGATTCCCGGTGGGTTGGGAATGGGATTAAGAAGCTAAGATGAAACTTGTATATTCACCACTAATAGACAACATTTAATCCTGCGTATTCTCGGATTGGGAAGAATACGTACCTCTGTCCTCGGATTGGGAAGGACGCCTACATTTAACCTGCATATTCTCGGTTGGGTAGAATGCGTACCTTCTTCCTCAGTTGGGAAGGACGCCAATGTATATAACTAGTCTAGTGGTTTACAACATGGGGTAGCCCCCACTGATTATGGTTTGGAAAACAAGGAAAGCTGATTTACATATAGTTGCAAACAAACTCATGGTTTTTGAAACTACTTTAAACGAATACCAACTGTGAACTCGCTCAACTTTGTTGTTGACTCGTTATTACATGCCTTGCAGGCCTTTAGTTGCATATTTGTTGGAACTTGCTGTCTTGGAAGCTGGAGTGGTCATGGGTCAAGATACATGGAAACTCAACACAAGACTAATGGCTTTTACATGTGGTTTATAAACACTTAACGAATGAATTATGCTTCCGCTGTATACTGTGAATTATTTGTAACGTTGTAACACTTAATGTTAATATATGAAAGTTTTATTTAAATATAACTATGAGTTCAGTGTGATTGGTGGCTTGGATCCTGGTATGTCACACGCCTAACAGGGACATTCCCTAGGTGGTGTTTTGAGGGTGTGACAAATTGGTATCAGAGCCATTGGTTATAGTGAACTTGGTTTTAAAAAGGGGGAAAACGTTTTTATAAAACCAGACTATAACCGAACAGTTCTGAAAACGCAAAAACGACCATGACACTCAGCTCCAGATTGCAAGGTTCGTCTTTCTTACTTATTGCATACATTACGTGACTAGTACATATTTGTTTATGACGAAACATACGAACACACACTCGTCACTATAGCATGATGGCATGGATTGCTTGCTTACCTTATGATGCGTTGATAGTATGCCATAGTCCTTGGATTTTTCGTGATCTTATTACCTTGACGACCAACGTTTGACATATGAGTTTGAGAAACCATTTGACATGAGTTAGGAGGAACTGAGATGAGCATGCAAATCGCAATATTATTGTGGGTGCACACATAATAATAATAATGTGGGGTGCATGTGAGTCCCAGTGAGGCTTAACAAGTGGAAAAGGGGTTCCGTTCCATTATTTGATCGATGTGAAAGGTAACAAACCTATAGGGGTCATAGCAGTGATTGTCCCCTACTTGAACGTGAACTTTTCATTCCTCTCTGGATCCTTTCAAATCTCGATGCTATCGAGTATTACCTGAATACCCATCTGGACGCCTAGCGAACTGTGTAGAATGTTAGGTGCTTGTACGAACATCCCCGAGTTGGCTGTTGCAACGACAATGACTGGTCTATATCTCTCTCACCTTTCTTCGTTTGCTGGAAACTTAACGTATTGACGCCATAGATCCCGAAGTGCGATCACTTCTGCAACACTCTCGTAACATATCGTGTATTACTCAGTCAACTTGCAAGAACGATGGGCTTTAGCATTTGAACGACCCTAGTTACCAACAATGAACATCAGCGATTTGACTCCAATCGATATCCTTAACCCTAGCCAGCGACTCATGGGAGTCAACTTTTACGAATTAATCAGGAGATAAGCAATGACAACTGATTGTAGAATGGAATGTGAAACTCTCCGCACAGTGAGTAGTGCCTTAGCACGTACCATGGAATGTGAAGAGGTGGACCCTGTCGGTAAAAGGTCGTAGAGCTCCGTTTCAAACAATAGCATTAGAGGCAACAGTCACGGCAACAACAAGGTATTTGTAATGGTAACCACCAGTATGGAAAGTGAAGGTGCCTACTGTGACAACCAGTGATTTACGGCTCTTAATTACGTGATTAACAGGTGATTAACAGGTGATTAACGCGATAATAAATAGTCTTTACAGCGCAAATTAACTTAATTAGGCCTCTGGAGTGCCCAGGAACATTTATTCGATTATACAGTGCGCGTATGGTGATTTACGGGAAATATGCTGAATATCAAGCGACAACGAACTGATGCCGTACAAAATACTGACAACGCCGACAAGCATGAATGTTACACGAAAATTTTATGTTTATGAAATTAATTTTGTGAATTTATTTGGGCTTCCGTGCGACACAAACGCAAACGTGAACTAAAAACGCGACAGCAGGAAACGCATCGGCAACAAAACGGAAACGACGGAGATGCCTGTCACCTTCAGAACTTACATTTCACGCTATATTTAGCTCCGTAATGAAATTTTAATAACTACAGTCGAAACCGGATTGAAAAACGGATTAAAGACGGCAACGATATAATTTTCGTGATGTTTACCGTTATCAACGCACGGACGTGACAACGACAAATACCAACATTGTTTTTATACGTTTTTAAATTTAAGATTTTATTTTACAATGTTACGGTGATTTCGGGCCGTGAAAACGGGTTCGTAGGATTCGACAGGCCACTATAAACACGAGATTCGGGCTTGTAGGCCTTGGGCCCAAGCCCAAAACCCACAACACTAACCTACATATAAAAGGGAACATATCCCTTATTTTCTTCATTTGAACAAGATCAGTAACACACACACACCCAAAATGCTCTCAACTCCCTCTCTCTCTATAACTAAAATCCGGCGGGGAGCCGGTGAAGCTCTTGCGGCGATAGCCGGTGGCCACGGCGGTGTGGCGACGGAGCCTCCGTAGGCGGAGGCGGTCCGGCGAGGACTCGACGTCATTTTTTCGGTCAAACACCCCTACCCCCACTAAACCAAACATTCCGGATGCGATGGCGGTGTCCATTTTCGAAGAAACCGAGCCGTTTGGGCTGTGTATCAACTCTGGCGAAGCTCCGGTCAAGATTCCGACGATCACGTTTTGAACTTTTTCTTCCGTGCATGCTTAGATCAGGACCCTTGGAGTATTTCTGCAAAGTTTTGAGAGTTTTTATCTTCCGCCGAAATTCCGGTGAGTGTCCCGACCGGTTCTTATTTCGTTCTCCTTATTTTCTTTTCGGGTGTTCGGTTTAGTTCAGTCTTGGCTCGATATAGATGAGGATGGTTGCGGTTTGTGATCATTTCAGGTGGTGGCCGATGGTTTTGGTGGATCCGGTGACGGCGGAGAGTCGACCGACGACAGAGGTGGTGATGATCTGAGCCGGGTTTGTTTCGGGTCACGGAGCAGCGGGTTGGTTCGGGTCAGGTTATGTCCGGGTACACTCGGTTCAAGTTCAAAGTCAGATTTGGTTTCGGGTTTCGGTTTGAGTTAACTCGGTTAAACCGAGTTAACTCGGTTCGGCCCGGAAAGCAAACTCAGTCAACATCCGGGTTCGGTCAACTGTGGTCAACGGATAGTTCGGGTCAGATTTTGGGTCCGGGTATCGACTCGGTCAACTCACCGAGTCAACTCGGTCAAAACCGAGTCAAACCTGGTCAAACTTGATGAGTCAACTCGGTCAACTCAGCTAGTTAGCTCAGTTGACCCGGTCAACTCAGTCAACATTGTCGGCGTTCGACACTAGAAGATGGTAAAAGTTTGAGTCACGATTATATTGTTAACTATTCCTTATTTTAATAATACGTGCTAACGAGCTCGAACCGACATGATTATAGTTACGTTTTATGAAAAATTGGGCGAACTTGATATATATTATTTGAACATTGGTTGAATTTTGAAAAGATAACGACACTTTAGTTGTCAGGGCAGTCCAAAAACACAGGAAACTCTGCCCATTTTCGAGAAAATTCGTAAAATAAAAACGCGTGTTATTATAAAACAACTTTCGGATTCAAACGATATTTTAAGAAAGACAAATACAAGTATATTATTACTTCCGACAACATTTCACAATTTACGAAGACGATGATTCGGAAAGTATTTACGACAAATAAATATAGTTATTATATTTATTTTAAACTCCAAAATCTGACACGTATTTCTATAAAATCAATATAATTATTTATATTGGTTTAAACGCCGAACACGCCTTTGCTTTATAAAATAAATATAGTTTTATATATTTATTTCAAATGTCGAACAACATGAAATCGTTTTTACAAAATAAATATAGTTTGTATATTTATTTCAAGTGTTAAACAATACGAATGCTTTTATAAAAATAAATACAGTTTATGTATTTGTTTCACGACGATTCTTTTGCAAAATAAATATAGCTTTTATATTTATTGCAAACATCAAACGACTTGTATTCGTTCATAAAATAAATATAGTTTATATATTTATTACAAACTTCCAACGACGATTCTTTTATAAGATAAATATAACTTTTCATATTTATTTTATACGCCTAAACGGCATATACGTATATTTTGGCAAATATATACAAGACGCAATATATAATACAAGTTTATTATATATTACTTCCATAACGAATATTCCTATATACACAAACGATTTCTCGAGACGACAAGCGGCCTTAACAATATATTTATATACTTTGATATAAATATTTATTTATTTCTAATATCTCGAGAATCAAGTCTTTTCAAGGCTTATTGGTTAATATCGACAATAAATGATACTTATCAAATATGACTTAATCATTTCCGATAAGTTAACTACTTACCGTTAAATCGTTCGACTAACGATTCGGTAGAGCTCGGTGACACGTAGACTAGTTACCGCTTTTATTTAGAAACTTATAAGATATTCTGTGTTAGGAATATTGTAGAATGCACGCTAGCGAGTCTCGTCTTGGAAACGACATCACGAAGTCGTAATTAGCTCGCTTTGCACAAGGCAATTCAGGTGAGTTCTTAACCCCACCTTTTTACGGTTTTACATTTTTATGAATGTTTTCGGGGTGGAAAGACATGCACGTTTTTCAGAAACATACAAAGTTTTCGATAAACAAAGACTGCATATTTTTAGACAAAGCACGTTGTGCAAGAACATACAAAGCTTTTGAACGAACGAAAACTCATATTTCTAAATCATGTTACGAACAGATTTCAAGGAACTCAAATGGTTTACGAATGGGTTATACTAAATATACCGGTTTTTACAAAACAAATGCGTGTTAACGAAATGGGAATGATTTTCATGACTAGGGGAAGTTAGCCTTAGTGGCTGGGGAGGTTCAACCTTAGTGGCTGGGAAGGTTCAGCCTTAATGGCTGGGGTAAAATACATGTTACAATTATTAAGGACATTTTTATACATGGTATGGTTAGCTTAAGGAGGGTTTGGACGTTCAGATCATGTGAGTGGTGGGTACAACACTTAAAGCCATTAATCGACGTCGTAGGACCGAGGGACACGAGTGATAGATCTATTTGGGTGTAGCGAGCCCACACCCGTGAGGTCAGGGTGACCCATAGAGGTGACTGTGTCTTACAGCCGAGACCCGGTTCAAATTTGCTAGGTTTGAGTTTTCCTGCATCACTTCACACATACCAGTGGCTTTGCAACCCATTGGTGATCTCTTTTTCCTTAATTACTACATACCAGGGACATTTATACATTGGGACGTACTTTAACGGTTTATACACACAGACATACACATGAACTCGCTCAACCTTTGTTGATTTTTCAAACTACATGTATTTACAAAGGTTTATACATACCAGGGACGTACTTACTTACAGAAATTCTTGATTTTATACAAATTAAATACCATGTTTTATACAAATTTAAGGCATTGGATTATGCGGGCATGGAGTCAAAGTCAGGGTGGGCATTGGCGGTTATACGAACATTACAAATACGAGGGTTTACAAATACATGTTTTACGAACATAATGCATTACAGATGCAAAGTTTCCACATAACTTGGCAAGAAAATGATTTTAAGTTCGTTTTCTCAACAATACTTCAAAAACCGGTTATTCAAAAAGATTTATTTCAACTCTTTTACAAACAAACTATGAACTCGCTCAACTTTTTATTGACTTTTTCGCATGTTTCTTTCTCAGGTTACTTTTCAAAAAATGGCATGGTTGGAATAGGAGAACCATTGGAGAATCGAGTACTTAGCGGGCGTTCAATTTCTAGAAAGACTTAGCTTATTTGATTCCGCTGTGCAATGAAGATACCAGTCCAGTCACGCCAGCTCTGATAATTTCGGGGTGTGACAGATTGGTATCAGAGCTAAAGGTTACAGCGAATTAGGTTTCTGTTGTGATACCTAGGCTCTAACCTCACTTTTCTGTTGTGTCCATTTTCGAAGAAACTGAGCCGTTTGGGCTGTGTATCAACTCCGGCGAAGCTCCGGTCAAGATTCCGACAATCACGTTTTGAACTTTTTCTTCCGTGCATGCTTAGATCGGGACCCTTGGAGTATTTCTGCAAAGTTTTGAGTGTTTTTATCTTCCGCCGAAATTCCGGTGAGTGTCCCGACCGGTTCTTATTTCGTTCTCCTTATTTTCTTTTCGGGTGTTCGGTTTGGTTCAGTATTGGCTCCATATAGATGAGGATGGTTGCGGTTTGTGATCATTTCAGGTGGTGGCCGATGGTTTTGGGGGATCCGGTGACGGCGGAGAGTCGACCGACGGCAGAGGTGGTGATGATCTGAGCCGGGTTTGTTTCGGGTCACGGAGCAGCGTGTTGGTTCGGGTCAGGTTAAGTTCGGGTAGACTCGGTTCAAGTTCAAAGTCAGATTTGGTTTCGGATTTCGGTTTGAGTTAACTCGGTTTGGGCCGGAAAGCAAACTCAGTCAACATCCGGGTTCGGTCAACTGTGGTCAACTGTGGTCAACGGATAGTTCGGGTCAGATTTTGGGTCCGAGTGTCGACTCGGTCAACTCACTGAGTCATCTCGGTTAAACTCGGTCAAAACCGAGTCAAACCTGGTCAAACATGCTGAGTCAACTCAGTCAACATTGTTGGCGTTCGACACTAGAAGATGGTAAAAGTTTGAGTCACGATTATATTGTTAACTATTCCTTATTTTAATAATACGTGCTAACGAGCTCGAACCGACATGATTATAGTTACGTTTTATGAAAAATTGGGCAAACTTGATATATATTATTTGAACATTGGTTGAATTTTGAAAAGATAACGACACTTTAGTTGTCGAGGCAGTCCAAAAACAGAGGAAACTCTGCCCATTTTCGAGAAACTCCGTAAAATAAAAACGCGTGTTATTATAAAACAACTTTCGGATTCAAACGATATTTTAAGAAAGACAAATACAAGTATATTATTACATCCGACAACATTTCACAATTTACGAAGACGATGATTCGGAAAGTATTTACGACAAATAAATATAGTTACTATATTTATTTTAAACTCCAAAATCCAACAAGTATTTCTATAAAATCAATATAATTATTTATATTGGTTCAAACGCCGAACACGCCTTCGCTTTATAAAATAAATATAGTTTTATATATTTATTTCAAATGTCGAACAACATGAAATCGTTTTTACAAAATAAATATAGTTTGTATATTTATTTCAAGTATTAAACAATACGAATGCTTTTATAAAAATAAATACAGCTTATGTATTTGTTTCACGACGATTCTTTTGCAAAATAAATATAGCTTTTATATTTATTGCAAACATCAAATGACTTGTATTCGTTCATAAAATAAATATAGTTTATATATTTATTACAAACTTCCAACGACGATTCTTTTATAAGATAAATATAACTTTTCATATTTATTTTATACGCCTAAACGGCATATACGTATATTTTGGCAAATATATACAAGACGCAATATATAATACAAGTTTATTATATATTACTTTCATAATGAATATTCCTATATACACAAACGATTTCTCGAGACGACAAGCGGCCTTAACAATATATTTATATACTTTGATATAAATATTTATTTATTTCTAATATCTCGAGAATCAAGTCTTTTCAAGGCTTATTGGTTAATATCGACAATAAATGATACTTATCAAATATGACCTAATCATTTCCGATAAGTTAACTACTTACCGTTAAATCGTTCGACTAACGATTCGGTAGAGCTCGGTGACACGTAGACTAGTTACCGCTTTTATTTAGAAACTTATAAGATATTCCGTGTTAGGAATATTGTAGAATGCACGCTAGCGAGTCTCGTCTTGGAAACGACATCACGAAGTCGTAATTAGCTCGCTTTGCACAAGGCAATTCAGGTGAGTTCATAACCCCACCTTTTTATGGTTTTACATTTTTATGAATGTTTTCGGGGTGGAATGACATGCACGTTTTTCAGAAACATACAAAGTCTGCATATTTTTAGACAAAGCACGTTGTGCAATAACATACAAAGCTTTTGAACGAACAAAAACTCAAATTTCTAAATCATGTTACGAAAGGATTTCAAGGAACTCAAATGGTTTACGAATGGGTTACACTAAATATACCGGTTTTTACAAAACAAATGCGTGTTAACGAAATGGGAATGATTTTCATGACTAGGGGAAGTTAGCCTTAGTGGCTGGGGAGGTTCAGCCGTAGTGGCTGGGGAGGTTCAGCCTTAATGGCTGGGGTAAAATACATGTTACAATTATTAAGGACATTTTTATACATGGTATGGTTAGCTTAAGGAGGGTTTGGACGTTCAGATCATGTGAGTGGTGGGTACAACACTTAAAGCCATTAATCCACGTCGTAGGACCGAGGGACATGAGTGATAGATCTATTTGGGTGTAGCGAGCCCACACTCGTGAGGTCAGGGTGACCCATAGAGGTGACTGCGTCTTACAGCCGAAGCCCGGTACAAATTTGCTAGGTTTGAGTTTTCCTGCATCACTTCACACATACCAGTGGCTTTGCAACCCATTGGTGATCTCTTTTTCCTTAATTGCTACATACCAAGGACATTTATACATTGGGACATACTTTAACGGTTTATACACACAGACATACACATGAACTCGCTCAACCTTTGTTGATTTTTCAAACTACATGTATTTACAAAGGTTTATACATACCAGGGACGTTACATAAATTCTTGATTTTATACAAATTAAATACCATGTTTTATACAAATTTAAGGCATAGGATTATGCGGGCATGGAGTCAAAGTCAGGGTGGGCATTGGCGGTTATACGAACATTACAAATACGAGGGTTTACAAATACATGGTTTTACGAACATAATGCATTACAGATGCAAAGTTTTCACATAACTTGGCAAGAAAATGATTGTAAATTCGTTTTCTCAACAATACTTCAAAAACCGGTTATTCAAAAAGATTTATTTCAAATCTTTTACAAACAAACTATGAACTCGCTCAACTTTATGTTGACTTTTTCGCATGTTTCTTTCTCAGGTTACTTTTCAAACAATGGGACGGTTGGAATAGGAGAACCATTGGAGAATCGAGTACTTAGCGGACTTTTAATTTCTAGAAAGACTTAGCTTATTTGCTTCCGTTGTGCAATGAAGATACCAGTCCAGTCACGCCAGCTCTGATAATTTCGGGGTGTGACACCTACGGCATGGAGTGGCCGATGTTAAATCCAACGACAACAACCAAGGGAACGACGGCCGTACTGGAAATCCTCACAACGAGTACAACAACACGGGAAATGATGCTCATGGAGGGACATTAGGGATTGGCGTGGGCGACGCTGGGATTATAACAACATGGTGGCCTATGTGTTCTTGGTGACTAATCACTTCGCCACTGTTCTGCTTAACCCTGATGCTTCTTGAAACCGAACCTGTTGTGGAATCGGCTGATGGCAAGGCAATGGAAACCTCATATGATTGTTGGGATGCAAACTCGACCTTGTGGGACAAGTGTTCGACATCGACCTTTCTTCTATTGTTCTTGATAGATATACCCTGTGAAGAGAAGATTCTACGTATCCCTCTCCTAGTGGAGGATTGTTATCTATTCTAACGCGTCAGAGTGGTGCAGAGGTTAGCATCAATTCAGCAGTGAAGGCCAGAAGTGTCCACGGAAGGATTATCCCGCTATGATAGTACTCATTACTGATGTCAAGGCTAAGGAAAAAAGGATCGAGGATCCATCGATTGTTCGTGATTCCACCCAGCATGCTACGGGAGGAACTATCAGGTTTACTTCCACAACTATTGGACAGACTCTCAGTTTGATCTCACGCCAGAGGCAGCCCTGATTCTTCCACCGATTGTTCGAGATTCCACCCAGCATGCTACGGGAGGAACTATCAGGTTTACTTCCACAACTATTGGACAGACTCTCAGTTTGATATCACGCTAGAGGCAGCCCTGATTCTTCGTATCTCTTACCGCCTTGCACCAGGAGGGTTGCAAGAGTTGTCGAATCAGCAACATGGGCTGTTGGACAGGAGCTTTGTCGGACCTAGTTTTTGCTTTGAGGAGCCCCAGTTATATCCAGGAAGATAGGTTGTATCGTTGAATATGTATACTGAGTATCGAGAACTCAACAAGGTGACAGTCAAGAAACGTTCGCTTCGACCATGTAGTAGTGCCCTGTTAACCAGTTACGAGGAACAAGCTTCCATTAGAGGATTGGCTAGTGAACGAACTATCATCAGATGAAACTCCAAGAGGAGAATACTCTTAGAACAACATGTCGAACGCAATGCAGCCATTTCAACTTTGTACATCATGATTAATGAGTTGATCAACACACCAGCAGCTTTTGGGATCGCATGAATCGACCGTATTTGTTGACAAGGTTCTGAATCCTGACCAGGAGAATGGAACGCCATGAGTGGCATATGTATCTTATTTTAGAACTTCTGAGGGAGGATCCACTCTGTGCAAAGTCTTGATAAATGTAATTTCTGGGTTCAAGAGGTACCTTTTGGGCATATAATCAGCGAAGTGGGAATGTACGTGGATCTCACTAAGATCCGTCTTGGTTGGAAACTGATCGACACCAAAGAGTCCTTCGAGGGTACAGCAATTTCTTGGTCTCGCTTGATACTATCGCAGGATTTTCGAAGGTCGCGCAGCTTAAATCTCTCTAGCACAACAGGGTGCTGTGTTCGTGAAAGACAGAACAGTAGGACGTCTTTTCAGCATTCGAATTCCAACTCTGCAATGCAACGAGCATCGTCCTTACCCAAGGGTGTGGGTGATTTAGTGGTACACCATGATGGTCCGAACCAGAGACTCAGTTACACACCGACGCAACACGAGAGAGTGATGACTTACGTGGTGGAGTAACAAAGAGGAACTGCACGACACACAACTGGCGGCGAAAACCGTGGCCTTGGGATTTTAGATGGAGGTATTACTTGGACGGTACCAGATGCGTTATTTAGACCGATCACAAGGGCCTCCCGTGTGCATTGGCTTAGACAGAGCTAAATCAGTTAATGGCATCGCTGGAGGGAACTTTAGGATGATTACAACTATGAAAACTTGAACGTACACGAGCTTTGCAGCTCACTATCGACTCTAACTTACCCGATCCGACTCACCCTGTTCAAATTGGAGAACTGAAGGGAGAAGATTTTCAAATTGAAACCATGCGGGGCATGGAGAAGCAACCTTGGCAAGTCAGACAATATTCGCTACCTCATGGAACGAGTGTGGATCTCATTATACAGTAACTGTAGGAAATCTATGTTGAGCAAAGCACACCGGCCTCGATATTCTAGTCGTTTAGGTTTGGATGAGAGACATTAGGATTTATAAACCTTGTACTAGTGATCGGGCATGAAGGCCCACCTAGTTAGGTATGTGATTGATGGATTTGACTTGTGGGGAAGTCAAGGTGAAGTATCAGCAACCAGCAATACCCGCATGAAAATGAGAACAGACTGCCATGGATTGCTAGTATACTTGCAACTCGAAACGGAAAAATATCATCTGGATGATCGTTGATTGTCACACGTAACCAGCACACTTTCTAGCCATCAAGGAAACGGATAAGTTTTCTACACTTGCAGTCATCTACCTGAAAGAAGTGGTTGCTAGGCACGGGGTGCCAACCTCCATTATCTCTTATCTCGACCCACGACTTGCATCTGATTTGTGGCAAGCGATGCACAAATCCTTCGGCTCACGATCATGCATGAGCACTACTTAACACCCATGAACGAATGGTCGAACCAAACAAACTACTGAAGACATGCTGCAGGCATGTGCTACCAATTTTGTTCACGGCTGGAAACAACACCTACTTCGTTTACAGTTGATGGAACTCAACCTTATGTGAAACAACCATACACTAGTCCTGGTTACTCAGGACGTGCAACCATTATTAAGAGTGTTTTGGTGATTGTTTGCCTACTATACTAGTTCGTGTCATCGACACAAGACTTTGATACAACGCGCACTCTAAAGTGAGTTAACAACTCTCACTAAAGGCATATGTCCATAGTTTGGGACAACACACTATTTCCCCGGTTTTGGAAATACATACGGTACCCCTAGCTTGAGGCTACACGCGCGTCCTTAGAAAAGTACATATTCCTGGATTGGAATACCACTATCCCTGGATTGGGACTGCCTTACATTTCTGAATTAGAGTACTATTATCCCCGGGTTGGGGAGGAATACTTTTAAACATATTGGTTTAATTTCGATAGTTAGTTGATAAACTCAACTTTATCACTTCGTTGAGGAACCGGTTGAGACCAACCCCCCCTAGCGTTGTAAGTTACCTATAGATCAAGTTCATTGGAACTCACTCCAAGCCATCGTTTTATAACAATTTTTGGGATGAAAATTCTTTCAACTAGGGGATGATGTGACACCCGACCTTCACAGTGTAAACACAAACCCTGTTAACTTAGATATTCACTTGGACACCTCGTTTAAGTCCAGGAAAACCAAGTGTCTCGAAAATTTCACAAAACACTCACGGAATCGTATTTCAAGTGAATAATTAATTGCGCGAAATTCTATGCAATGTGAAGTGAGTATGGACTACGTGAATCTTTGTGTTATGAGAATTACCCGAACTTGCATGCTACATGACTTTATGTGCTATGAGATTTGTATGTTCGTTTTGTGAACTTTCGTGAAACTACGTGTATATGCATATGACAATAGATTATTGGGAAATCTAAAAATAAAATCGAATCGTATGTCTTAGTTTAAATTTCGAGGACGAAATTCCTATAACATGGGGAGACTGTGACAACCCGCACTCTCAATCCCAATCGTCGAGAAAGTTGTGTTTTATTATCATTCTTAATTATTATTATTATTGCCATTATTATTAGTATTATTATTATTGTTATAATAATAACAACATTAAGATAAGTGTGTCGTTTAAATAATGGACCCGAGTAATGCACACATTACTTTAACCATTATATTCTGTTTATGAACAAGTTATTTCTAGATATAATACGATAAATTACGGGTTCAAACCTACGGGCCATGCCCAACCCAACTTACCTAAAAACCCTACCCTATATAAACCCCTTATAAAACTTAAACCCTCATTTAAAAAAAAAAAAAAAAAAAAAAAAAAAAAAAACCTTACGCACACAAGCATCAGCCGCACATACTCCTCTGCACAATCCCTTCTTCGGCAACCGGAGATGTTTTCCGGTGTCGCGCTCCCACCTTAAAACACACGCACACTTATGGCGGACCACCACCACAGTCGACGGCGCTGTGGTGGGTGGTGACGGATGATCGAGTAGGAAGATGAGGAGGCCATGGCTTGAGCAAGGGGCAGAGATGTCTCGAGTCAGATTCCGGCATGTTTCAGGTGGATCTCCGGCGAGGTGCGACAGTGTCGGGTTCGAAACGAAAGAGGTAAGTTGTTTTCTTTTGTGTGTATTGTGCGGTTTGGAATCCCCAGTAGTGAGCTTTCAATTTGTCGACTTGTGTTTTTGTGATTATTAACTTGATACATGCTGTATAAGTTGTTTTGTTAAAGTGGAAGTGGGTGTCTTCATATTCTTGATCTGATGTTATATGTTAGTAATAGGATTTTAATAGTGTTCTATGGCAAATGCTTAACTGATTAGAATGTTTGTTTGATTATGCGAAGCATGGGTGTTTGTTTTTCCGATTATTACTTCAAGATGTTAGGGTGTTTGGCATTTTGTTTCATATGATCAGGGTATGATGAGTATGATAAAGCAACATGAACATTTGTTTTGTTTGACATATATCTCGAGAATTAAAGTGAAAGGCACAATTAAATCATTTGTTTTATTAGTCTTAATCTAGTAATATTTTGTTTGTATCAGACTTCACGTGGTTCAAGTTGAGGTCCAATAAGATTTCGATTTCAAGTTTATGGCAATTAACTAGAGTCCCATAGTTAAAGGATGTTGGTGCTGTTTGGTTCAATTGTATATTGAAACTGTTGTGATGCTACTGATGATCATATAAGGAATCCATGATTAAGGATAAATAGAAATTATATGATAGTGTTGGGATTGAACCCTATCAAAGGAACAGATAATTAAAACCAAAACTGGATCAGGACAGTGGATCCAGAATAAGCAGATGTTGTGTTACAAGTCTCTCCCCTTGGAAGTGGTTTCAACATCTGCTGACCTCCTATCTACTGATCGTTACAACTGCTGACCTCTAACTGCTGATCAAGTCAAAGACTAAAGCCTGCTGTTCAATCTACTGCTTTGGGTCAAGCACTGCTGGTAGTTATCAAGTACTGCTAAAGTCACAATAGTGGACGGACCAGCAGTAGTTAGTTATGTAATGTATTGTATAAGCAGTTGTTAGCTTAAGCAGTGTTTGTATAGATCAGCTGTTAGAAGTTGTTAGGAGGTTAGATGTCACTTTCATGGTGACGTCAGCATTGATGCCTCAGTGGTTTGTCCGTGCCTATAAATAGAAGAGTACCATGCACTGTTCTATTAGCTCTTCACAAAATCTTCTTCCTGCACGAACAAACACTGTGAGCTCAGGCTGAGGGGGAGTTTGTATTCATACATGCATTGTAATCGTTATTGAAATAAATTCAATCTTTCGGTTCTTTGTTGAAAATGTTTGATTAAAGCAAATATCCTGTTTGATTGTGTGCAAAGTTTGTTTCCATCTTAAATTCCGCTGCACAACTCATCCATCTTCATCTTATTTCAAACGTAAAACACAATCAAAACCAAACTCAGATCCTAACAATTGGTATCAGAGCTTGGACAGTCAAATTTGATTTAACAGTCATTTTGACGTAAATAGTTCAGCTCAAAATCGTTGATACTGATATTTGTTCGTTTCGTTGAAAAACAGAGCAAGGTTTAATCACCATCAAAGTTGATTAATCAGTGACTGTAAAACAACCAGGATGACGTCACAATCACAAGATGATAAGAATAATATCGACTCTCTTTTCAAACCACCCATGCTTAAACGTAATGAATACAACATCTGGGAGAGAAGGATGGGTCATATCCTTGCTCAACAAAATACCGGATGTTGGAGATCAGTTGTTTTTGGTCCTCATGTTCCAATGGTGCCAAGTGCTGAGGATCCAAAGAAATTCGAACCTAAAAGTTATGAAAACTATACTGAAACTGATTTTCAAAAGTTCGAACTGGATGCCAAAGCATTTAGCATCATAGCATCTGCATTACCCAATGAGATCTATGCTGGACTGTTACATTGTAACAGTGCCAAAGAATTATGGGATGCACTTAAGGAACAATTTGGGGGAACAGAAGAAGTTATTGAAAACAATAGGGAAATTATGAATCGGCAGTATGAAACATTTTGTCACATCAAGGGTGAATCATTGACCCAACAGTTTGAACGTTTCAGTTGTCTCATTAGTGAGCTAAGACTTGTTAAAGTTGAATTTCCAAAATCAACACAAAATAGTAGGTTTCTTAGATCACTACCTGAAAAATGGGACACAATTGCTTTTGTGACTAGAAATTCTGCTGAGTTCAAAGACCTGGCACTGACCCAACTTCATGGTAGACTCCTTACCTATGAAAGGGAGTTAAACCAGAAAAAGAAGTTGCAAGAGTCTGGCAAAGTTACAGATGACTATTCATTTGGTAACACAGCTCTTCTGGGTCAAGAAGAGTCTGGCATCAGTAAGGATCAGAGTTATGATCATTTCATTGACATAACTACTGGAGGTAATTTCAACTCTGATCCTCACTCATCCAACTTTGCTTTCACAGCAAATGGAGAAAGCCAGAACTCAGATAACTTGTGCTTTGAACTCAATGACTTACAGCACTTTGATCCCACTGACTTAGAAGAAATGGACATTCTGCATCAATTGGCTTTGCTTAGTGTAAGAACTAGCAAATTCTACAAAAGAACAGGGAGAAAATTCCCAGGGTTACATGGGAATTTAAAAGTGGGGTTGGATAAGTCAAAAATTAAGTGCTATAAGTGTAATAGGCTAGGTCATTTTGCTAGGGAATGCAGGAGTCAAACCACTGGTCCTATAATCACTCATCCCAGCTCAAACCCTAGACCACAACATCAAAGCACTGTGCACTATACCCAATATACCCTTGCTGCCCATGTTAACACTGCTCACTATGTTGCAACCCCTGTGCCTGTGCATTATGTTCAAACCACTGTTCCACAAATTCAGTATGTTCAAACCCCTATCCCTCAGGCACAAGTGCAACCTGTTGCACCTCAACCAGCTGCTCCAACAGTAACACAACCAGATCAGCAAAGCTTTTTCACTCAAGGCTTTGTTGACTAGAGCAGCATGCCTGATGAGCTTGGTGATGAAAATTTTGCACTCTATGCTTTTAATGATCCTTTTAATGATAAATTTTGTTTGATGGCATTAGAGTCTATACCAGAAGAGGTAGAAACTGAAGGAGAACAGCTAAGTGCTGAAACAGTGGATGAAGTGACTGAAGCTGTGGTTACTGCAGTTGCTGGTGAACTACTGCTGGGAGAAAATTCAGAAACCCTGATTGAACCACTGATTGATCCTTGGTCCAAAGAAGACAAGGAAGAAAAAGAAAAGGAGAAAGAGGGTGAGAAAGAAGAAAGAGCTGATGAAGAAAATAATCATCAATGTGATTGTGCTATGATGGCAGCTGCCAAGGTATCACCTCAGGTTCTTAAAAATCTGTGTTCAGACAAATGCATTATTGCATTTGCTAGCATCAAAGAGGTGAATGGAAACCTTCGGAATAGGGTCTTAATTGATGAAGTCAAATTGGAGAAGTCATTAAAAGAACTTAAAATCAAGTTGGCTGAAAAAGACAAAGAAATTAGCTGTCTAAAAGAAGAGCAAAGCATTACCAAAACCTAACTCCAAACAATGATAGAAAAATATCATGTTTGTAAAAAGGAGTTGGAATCCACCCAGATCACATGTGAAAAATGGGTGGAATCCTGCAAAGGGTATGAAGTAATGCTTGAAAAAACATATTAAAAGCAATGTGAAATTTGGTGTTGGTTATAGAAAACATGATGATGAAAACACTGCTTTTGAAAAATCTGTTCAAACCACTGATGTAACCACTGAATTCATTCCCACTAACAAGAATGGCCAAGAAGTGAAAATCACTGATAAGCTTGGTAACAAAATCACACTTGAGAGACCAGTGGGATCTTCTACTTTTGAGGAAATTGAGAAATACCAATTTAAACCCACATGGTCTGACGAGTGTGACATTCTTGAAAATTTTAAACCCATGGATTTCACAATCACTGATGGTGTTAAAGCTCCAAAAGCAAAAGTCATCCCTCTCAAGGACATCCCAACAGAGGTTAAAAACTCTGTTGCAAAGGAGTCTGAAAAGATAAAGAAGAGAGAAAAGATCAAAAACCTGTTTGGTGAATTTTGTGAAAAAAGGAATCATCTAACAAAAGACTGTTTCCATTTAAAAGCATATGATTTAAACAAAACAAGTATCATTGTACCTGCTGAAAGCTGCACCATCTGTGGTAAACCAAACCACAAAACTCAAGAATGTGTGTATCTTAAAAACTTTGATGTAAAAAAGAATGAGTACACTGCAAAAACATCCTTGAGTTCATCAACATCATCTGTCAAGTTCACTAAAAATCAACCACTGTTTGTGCCAGTCTAAACAGCTGTTACAAAACAGTTGAATCAAACATCTGTCCAAAGAGATGTTCAAGTGACTGATGCACCCCCTGCCAACCAATTCAGAAGAGGCAAGGGACAATCATCTTACCAAAGGATTCCACACGTTTATGAGACATACAAAAGGCCCTCTAAACCAAGAGTGAACAGGCATCCTTTTGGTTATCAGCAGGTGATTGGTCAAAACCCACAACAGTGGTTAGAGAGAAACAGTCCTAAAACTGTCTAAACCCCTGACCTAACGACTGTCCATGCATCTGAACTCATCCCAGACACTGTTGAGACCCCATCCAAATCCTTATTGGCTTTGCAGACCCTAATGAACTAATCCTTTTACTTCTTATGCAGGGAGCTTTTGCATGCTTAGATAGTCTTTGGTATGTAGATAGTGGAGGCTCCAGGCACATGACAGGATGTAAAGCCCTTCTCAAAGATTTCAAAATCCATGGAGGGGGTGATATATCCTTTGGCAATAATAGTAAAGGGAAAGTTCTTAGGTCTGGTACAATACAAACTGGAAATGTAAAATTTGAAAATGTCAATCTGATAGACAATCTAAAATTCAACCTCCTGAGTGTTTCACAAATGAGTGATAAGGGGTAAGGATCATTCTTCACAAAGGAGTGTTGTAGGATTGTTGGACCAGAAATGGTTGAAAAGATTGAATCAATAATAAAAACAAGAAAAACAAAACTTGTTGCTCAAAGAAGTGGCAATGTTTATGTTGTTGATATGTCAAAAGAGTGTCCCAGAACTGATGCCTGTCTGTTCTCAGTTGCCTCTAACAAAGAGACAGAACTTTGGCACAGAAGATTGGGGCACACAAATCTCAAGACAATCACTGAAATTTCAAAAAATGGTCTGGTAAGAGGTTTACCACAAAAATTGTTTTCATGTCCTGAGCATTGTGTTTCCTGTTTAAAAGGAAAACAGCATAAAAGCTCCTTTAAGTCCATCGAAGAGTCCAAAACAACCCAGTGTTTACAAATGCTGCACATGGATTTGTTTGGCCCAGTTCAAGTCATGAGTCTCAAAAAGAAGAGATATTGTTTGGTTATTATTGATGACTTTTCTAGGTTTACATGGACTTTCTTTTTACACTCAAAAGATGAGACTGCAGGCATTTTGCAAGACTTTGTGACACAGGTTGAAAAGCAATTTGACCTTCCAGTAAAAGTATTCAGGAGTGACAATGGCACAGAATTCAAAAAATAAGGAGTTGGATGCCTTCTATGTGAAGAAAGGGATTGTAAGGCAGTACAGCATCCCTAGAACACCAGAGCAAAATGGGGTAGTTGAAAGAAAGAACAGGACACTAATTGAAGCAGCTAGGACCATGCTTGCTGACTCAGGTTTGCCTTTGACTTTCTGGGCAGAGGCAGTAAATACTGCTTGCTATGTTTAAAACAGAGTTTTAATAAACCCCAGGCACAAAAAGACTGCTTATGAAATTCTGTATAAAATCAAACCACTGATCTCATACTTTAAAGTAATTGGCTGCCCATGCTTTATTTTGAATTTAAAAGATTCCATCTCAAAATTTGCAGCCAAAGTAGACAGTGGTTATCTTTTGCGATATTCTACCACTGCTAAGTCCTACAAAGTGTTTAATACACGGACTAAAACAGTGGAAGAGACTTTGAATGTAAAGTTCAATGAACTTTCATCAATAAAAATCCCAGCAAATCCTGCTGATTTGTTTGATCTTGAAAAATTCACTTTTGCAAATAATGCTGTCAAGACTAACAGTGCAGGTTCATCAGAGGATTCATCACCAGACTATGGGTATGAGATCATCATTCCTCAACAAAAGTCTGCCAAAATGGGAAAAGCATCAGTTGTACAAAACAACTGTCAAAGCTCAACCACTGCTACCTCAACAGTTGTTGACCAAAGTAGCCCATCAACCATTTCTTCCACATCATCAAACACTGCTGATAAAAGTCCCCAAACAGTGGATAAAAGTCAGCATGTGTCCACACCTTTACCTCCTATTCCACCACCGTTTGAAGCCACTGTTGGATCATCAAAGTCACCAGCAGTGGTTAGCTCAGATGATACACATCTGCAGCCTTCACCAACAAATTCCATCATACCGTACCAAGGAGATTTAATCTTCTTGAGATCTCATCCACCTGACCAAATCATTGGCAACATCAATGAAGGGGTGCTCACAAGAAGCCAAACCCAAAATATTTGTCTTTTTGCTGGTTTTCTATCACTCCATCAGCCAGTCAAGTACCAAGAGGCACTGAAAGACAACAGCTGGGTAGAAGCCATGCAAGAGGAACTCCAACAGTTTAAAAGACAACAAGTATGGGAGCTTGTACCACTGCCAAAAGATGTAAGTCCCATCAGCACAAAGTGGGTCTTCAAAAACAAAACTGATGAAAGGGGCATTGTTGTCAAGAATAAAGCCAGGCTTGTGGTTCAAGGTTACAGACAGGAAGAGGGGATTGATTATGATGAAACATCCGCCCCTGTAGCAAGATTGGAAGCTATAAGATTGTTCCTGGCCTTTGCTGTCAACCACAACTTGAAGGTGTTCCAAATGGATATCAAAAGTGCTTTCCTCTATGCTACAATTCAAGAAGAGGTGTATGTTTGTCAACCTCCAGGTTTTGAGGATCCATTTTTTCCAGATCATGTCTACAGGTTAAACAAAGCCTTGTATGGCCTGAAACAAGCACCTAGGGCCTGGTATGAAACTCTTTCCACCTTTTTACTCTCAAATGGTTTCAAAAGAGGTACCATTGATAAAACACTGTTTTTAAAATGGAGAGGAAAGGATTTAATGATTGTCCAAATTTATGTGGATGACATTATTTTTGGAAGCACATGTCATGAAATGTGTGAAGATTTTAGGCAACTCATGACAGCTGAGTTTGAAATGAGTGCAATGGGTGAGCTGCAATGCTTTCTTGGTCTCCAAGTTCAGCAAATGCAAAATGGAACTTTCATTCATCAAAGCAAATATGCTAAAGAACTTTTAAATAAATTTGATATGAATGATTGTAAACCATGCAGCACACCCATGGCAACCAATAAGCTAGTCATGTCTGATGAAAAGGATGAGCTGATTGACCAAACACTTTATAGAAGCATGATTGGGTCTTTACTGTACCTAACTGCATCTAGACCAGACATCATGTTTGCAACATGTGTCTATGCAAGAAGTCAATCAGCTCCTAGAAAATCAAATCTCATTGCTGTAAAAAGGATCTTTAGATACATAAAAGGTGCTCCCACACTTGGTATCTGGTATCCAGCTAATGGGAATATCCAGCTTTCAGGCTTTTCAGATAGTGACTTTGCCGGATGTAACACCACAAGGAAGTCCACTTCAGGAGGGTGCCAGTTTCTAGGCAATTTCCTGGTTTCATGGCAAAGCAAAAAAGCAAGCAGTTGTTTCAACATCCACTGCTGAAGTTGAATACATTGCTGCAGCAAGCTGTACAGCCCAACTCCTGTGGCTTCAAAATCAGTTGCTGGATTTTGGTATCACTGCCTTAAGACACCACTCATGTTGGATAGCCAGGCAGCAGAAAATATCATCAAAAATCCAGTTTCCCATTTAACCACCAAGCACATCGACATCAGACATCACTTTGTGAGGGATTGCTATGAAAAAGGTTTGATTTCTCTTCATCATGTTCCAACTAAAGACCAGCTGGCAGATGTGCTCACAAAAGCATTAGATACATCCACTTTTGAAAGCTTGGTCTCTAGGATTGGCATGCTAAACATGGAATAACAAGCAAAATCTTGTTTTTCTATGAATAAAAGCATTAAAATGTTTTCAGAAAATCAAAAATCCATCCTTAAAAATAGCTAAAAATGAAATTTTCATTAAATCCTTAAAAGTCTGCCATAACCACTGATTGGTGCAAACATCTGTTTGTTATTTGCTATCCGCTGCTGAAAGTCAACCTCTGTTTCTTCATTTTCCTTGGTAAACACTGTTGTCACACTTCAGTGTTTTAAAACCATTGACACAAGCTATCCACTGATAGTAAAAGTCACCCACTGTTTTCATTTTCCTTTGTGAACCACTAGTATTGCTTCATCAGTGGTTTCTCAAACAACTGTCCTCCATTATTTCATCCTTTCATCAGAGGTTGACAAGTGGTCAGTATTTATCCGTCAGATCTTTGTAACCGCTACCACGTCAGCATTCACTTTTTCATCATAACAAACCCTGCCCTAAACCCCCAAACAGGGTTTTCACTGTCGAATCGAATTCAAAATTCTTTTCTTAAAACAGTTTTCCACAAAAAATTCTCCTACAATCTTCATCGTCTTCACTTCATTTCTCCCATTCTCTGTTTCAATCATGGTGAAAAAGGCAAGCAAATCCAAAACAAAGGAGCCTACCGAGGTTGAAATTCCATACAAATGGTCTCACAATTACTCGGGTATTCTTGAAAAACCCGGTGAAACAAAGATTTTTGATTCCATCATAGACACATTATCCTCCACAAAGTACAAAACTTTGCTCACTTACAATGCAATCGTCTACCTTGCTACTCAACGAGAATTTTGGAAAAATGAAACTCTTGAGAAGATGGACAAAAAGGTTGTTGCCATCAATTCCACAATAAAAGGTGTAAAAATCTCAATCACACCTCAAGCCATATCTGAAGTATTCAAGCTCAACGATCTGGAAGGTAAAAACTCTTTTCTGAAAACAGAGTACCAAGGAGATTTCATTAAAAGAGGGTATGGAGAAGAAATAAAAATAGATACTTTACAAAAGGGCAGTTTTCCTTCTGCTACAAGGTTTTTATTTCATACCCTCCTTATGTGTGTTTCTAACAAAACCACTGCTTTCAATGAAATCCCATTGAAGATACAATACCTGGGTTATGCTATACTTAAAGGTGAAAATTTTAATTATTCCCAGGTAATCTTCGATAATTTGGTCAAAAATGTTGAGAAAAAGGCTTTTCTATTATTTCCAAGATTTTTGAGTTACTATTTTACTAAAAAGATTTCAAAAGAGGATGCCCATGTACTTGTACAGGGTCCTCCTTTTCAAATAAAAAGCTTAACTGCTGAAACATTCACAAGAATGTTAAAACCTACAAAAACACAAGCAGAGGTGCCTGAGCAGAAATTAGCAGCTACCACTGCTCCTCATGTATCTGCTGCTGAGCCCACAGCTCAAGGTGATCAAGGCAGCACAACCACTGTTTTGAAACCCACACCTACACTGACCAAAAAGACCAAAAAGAAAACATCCAAAAAGCCCCCCAAACTCATCAAAAAGGCAACTCTGGAAGATGAGATCCAAGAGCAACTGCCAGTGACAACACAAAAGTCACCAATAACCACTGCTGCTAATTCCTCACAGCAGTTGGTAGAAAGATCTCCACCTTTGCCTAAAACTCCTCCTGCATCCTCACAAAAGGATCAGGTTGTAAGCACTGGGACCCCACATTATGAAGCTCTGGGTCCAATTGGATCCATCTTCCTCAGTCCTGATCCCAAGGACATGTCTCTTTCTACACCAATACCTTCACCCCTCATATTACCACAATCCATGCTACCTTTGTTGCCTGCAGTTGATATCGCTCAGATACAAACCAGTTCCTCTCAACCACCTATCAATGAGAGTACACTCGTACAAGTGACTGGATCTGATGCCTATACCTCTGCTATCCCAGCAACAATTGAGGAGGTTACACTGCAGGAGTTACAAGTAACTCCAGTCAGTAGTTCAAGTGGAGCAGCAACTACTAGTGTTAGACCCACTGGTCTGCATTGAGTCAGTTGTTCTATTAATAAGACTCCCTTGAAGGCAATTTCTTCAGAGATAACTAGGGAAACCACTAGTGAGTTTTCTTTAACCACTGGTGAGCTGTTCAAAGTGTCCACAAATGAGGAAAGATGTCCCCAGTACCAAGAACAAGGGGCATCAATGGATGATTTTTGGAATACATTCCCTAAGTCTACCATTAATATAACCACTGCTGGTGGGAAATCAGATGATCCAATTCATTTGGGTGATGGTTTAAAATATAAAGAATTGACGAAGAGAGTGGACAGAATTGAATCATCTGTTGCAGACATCAAAACAATGCTGCAGCAGGTGTTAAATTCTCAAAAGTCTACATCCACTGCTGCACCACCCCCAACAGCTGCTCCATTATCCAATGAGTTGTGGAGTTTATTTCAACCATTGCTCCGACACCAAAGAGAACTAGCTGATCAGCAACATGAGATCCAAATTCAAAAGATCAGAACTCTTACGGAAGCAAGGTTTAAAGATACACAATCTGACATCAAGGCTTTAAAAGCCCACATTCTGCAAACCACTGGCACTGCTCCTCCCACTGTTCTCTTCGTTGATAACCCTCCTGCAGATAATGCCAAAAAGGGGGAGAAAATCAAACAATGGATAAAGAAGGGAATTGAAGATGGTATTTATATTGAACCAGAAATGGAAAACATGACTAAAAACATTCCCTTGCTAGATGGTAGTAAAAAGATTGATGTTACTGAAAATGCACTAGCTGAAGCAAAAGCAAGTGTAAAAAGGGATAGAGAGGCTAAGGATAAAGCCAGGTGGGAACAGGAGAAGAGAGCCTTCATGAAGTTAAATGCACAAGGTCCTTCTTAACCTATGGATGATAAAAATCCCAAGGAAGAAAAGAAGAAGCCCACTAGACAAGTGAGGCAACCTAAAAAGCATGCTTCTAAACCACCTACTAAAGGCTTCAAACCTCAAACCACCACTTCAACACACACCACTTCAACACACACCACAACCAATTGCCTTACCACCACCACCAAAAACAACCTCACCATCATCACCTCCTGTCACACCCCGACCACGTAGAACATACAAAACGTGGCGGAAACATCGGGGAGTGTTGTAACAGAATTAATTGTTTCAAATCCATGGCAATTGAAGTTTCGTTTTATTGATTAAAAGTGTTACAATGTCTTAACAAACAAAGAAATACAACATAATTAACTAGTCTTGCATCTTTTATTGTCACTAAAGCCCAAGTCTACCTATGTGTATCTTGATCATCTTATGCAACAGCTCCTGAAAAACACATGTGAAAATAGGTACGTCAGCATAAAAATGCCTGTGAGATACATAGGTTTTGTGAAAATAGGTTTCATGACTTATGTTTGAGAAAATGTTTAGTCATGAACCTTGTAATTTGCTTTGTTTTGTAAATCATTTGAAAAACGATAAGATCAGATGATATGTATAAATAAGAGAATAATGTATGGTTAAATGAATAACCATTTTAAAAATGAGTTTGTATAAGATAAGTTGTTTGTAAATCAATGTCTTGTGAAAAGTATGATATTTGTATAAAATGTTATATGTCTCAAACTGAAATGATTCAAATAACGCTACGCTATGTAATACCATACAAACACTTATATATAGGAAGTACCAGCGGCGTATCCACCATGCTTGTATCATATTACACACGCCTCGTTACTTAAATCACTTACTCAAACCAAACCATCAAGATGTAATGTTTAACAATTGTAGAAATGTTTATGTATGGTCAAATATGGTTCGCACGGTTCACAGATACAAACGGTTCACAGATACAAACGGTTCACAGATACAAACGGTTCACAGATACAAACGGTTCACATAGTCAAATGATTACAATGGTTCAAAATGCAGTATAATGTGTTCACATGCTGGATGAGCATATGCAACAGAAATGTAATGTAAAACAATGTACTAAGCATGCACACAATGGACATACATAGCATAAGTGTAATGTAAAACAATGTACTATGTATGACCTAAATGGACATACATAGCATAAAATGTAATGTAAAACGATGTACTAAGTACGCACACAATGGGCATACATAGCATGAAATGTAATGAAATCATGTACTATAATGTACTAACGAACATAGCAGGTGTATGATGTGAAAACAGGAAAGCATGAAAGTAACAAGTAGGCACATGTGTTTCACCCCAAAACAGTTTGGAAAACAGTAAAAGAGGGGTCTATGTACTCACTTGAGATTGCTTAGTAGTCCTTGAGTAACAACCAAACAATGCTAGAGATCGCGGATATCAAACGGCACCTAATATAGGTAACTATGTTAATAAACCGGACCTATAATCGGAAGATCGGGTAGCATTAGGGTTTGTAAACCAAATGAGTGTAGGAACTCATGTAACATGGTTTAACAAAGCCTACATACTAAATGAAACCTAACATAAATGTTTACGACCCATTACGACTCGTTTAGGTAGCTTATGCTACTTTAACACGTCGTTCGCGTGAAACGCGTTTGGACCGTCTAACTAGTCTTATGACAAGTGTTATATGCCTAAACATGTTACATAATCAGTTATGTGACAAAAGTTTAGGTTACATATGCTTAATTACCAATTATACATGAAAAGGGTATTCTGGTAATTTACCTAAGGCATATAAACTACCTATCATACAACTACTCAAACGATGTGACCATAGGGTATAACCTCGAAAGGTTATTCCCTACCTACTATGGTCACCTAATGTATTTGGTCGGATCCTAGTGATCGACCAAATGGGTCGGGTTCGAAGGTATAAGCGATTTATCAGATCGCTTACCCTACGACCCTAGACAACGTGGTAATCAGTAGGCATAGTCCCAAGGGACTATAACCAACGTGATTACACTCACGTTGCGAAGTTCAAACGAACTTCGCATTGACCATAAACTGGTCAATGCAGAAAGTCAAACAAAGTTTGACTTTCAGACTCGAAAAGACTCGAAAAGCAATAAAAGAATGAAAGAATACTTACGAAGGGTCCCCGAATGCTAATCTAGATCTTAATAACTCAGGTATGAAACAATGGTTCCAACTTAGAGTCACTTAGATCAGATTCTTGTGGTTTTTGAAGTTGTGGGGTGGGGTATTTATAGTTTTCGGGTAACCGTTAAGATCGTTTCATGGAAACCGTGCTCGAATCCTACCCGTACATGTGTTGGCAAGTTGTGGTGACTAAAAATGGGTTCTTATCAGCTGACTAAGCATGTGTGAGTGTGTGGTTGTGGATCAAACAGCTGGAAACTTCTGTTAAATGCAGTTAATCTGGTCCAGAAGGCGGACGCGGCCCGCGTGAGGATGTTCAGAAACTGAGGCGGGCCGCCTGGCTATGTCAGATCAGAAATAAGTTTCAGAAATGACAGTTTCACTATTCCGGAGTGTTTGTTGCATTAAACTGGTTATATTTACGCATCAGTGCGCGTATAACCTTCCAGAAAGCGATTTAAAGCTTGAAATCGAACAAGAGTTGATATGTGCAAAAGATACACATATTTATACAGATCCCAAGTATGAAATACAATATTTCATTGGCTTGGCAGTTGTTTGATGGTTGAAGTGACACAGGTGTCACACCTCCTGCCAAAAAGCAGAAGACACCAGATGTTACAACATCTGTTGTAATGGCAACAGTGGTTGAAACTCCAGTTGTTTCAACAACTGTTAGTTAGCCAACATCCACCACTCAAAATACCACCACTAATCCACCCAATACATCATCAGCGTCTCCTTCAATAAAAAGGAGAAGGATTTTCATACCTGATGATGATTCTCCATCACCACCACCAACATCTTCACAATCACTTGCACTGATTCCAAAACCTGTTCCTCTCTCATCAGCTCCAGTACAACAACAAATCCCTGTCATTACTCCTGCAGGTGTCCAATTTCCTCTATAACTTGAAGCAGTTAGAGAAGAGATCAAATCCTTCTACTATGAGGATGACCCTGCTAAAAGGAAGTTGCCATCAGTTGAAGGATATCCAAGGCCTAACAACATTGAAGAATATTTGAAAGTTAAAGCTAAACAGGCAGAGGATATTTCCAAAAGAAACTCTCAAGGAAAATCTGACAAAGAAATTCAGAGGCACTACCAGTTTTTATTTACTCAAGTCAGATCCTAAAAGCAATTTGCAAAAAATGTTTGTCAACAAATCTCAGAAAGAGCAGATGAAAGTTTGAGAAAATACTACATTGAAAGCATCATGGAAACCATGAAGTACAAGGGAGAGAAGTATATGTACAAGGAGTGGACCATTCCTGAGCTTGAACAAGAAGCAGCCAGGATTCAAGAGATGATCAAGAATAAGGTCAAACACACTCCTCCAGTTTGGTCAAAGTACAAAAAGAATGTGACTGAAAAGGCACTAGAGCTGAAGATAATGAAAGAGGAATTAGTTGCTGCTGACTATGGGTCTAAAAATCAAGTGGCAAGATGGAAAGAAGACATAGTCAGGACCACCTACAAAAGGTTGGAGGAATTAAGGAAGAAAGATCCCACAGTTCCACAAAAACCTGACTACCCTGAAGCAGAGGTTTCAAAAAGACCATCAAAGCTGCAAATCAGGAGAGCTACTGCTCCAGCTGGTGCTGCTATCTACAAAAGAAAGCAAATACAACAGTTGGGTACTGAAACAGTGGCAGAATTAATGGCAGGAGATGAGCTTGTAAAAGAAGGTATTAAAAAGATGATAGTTGAAACTCTTGGCCTGAATCAACCTGCCAGCACTGCTCAAACAGTCATCACTAGGCCTGCATCACCAAACTCCTCATCCAATAAAAATATCCCAAGAAACCCACCAGGCTCAAAAGGACTAAAGTGGGAAACTGACAAACAGACCCATGTACCGACTATATTCAGGTCTAGTAGAGAAGTGAAGAAAATAACAAGGGAACAAGCACTTGGCCTGAGTCTTGAAGATATGCAGGATCTCCTTGATCTTCCACTTAGTAGGGATGAAGATGACACAGATGCCCTAGACTTTGAGTTATAACTTAAAGGTCAAATAAGGGAACTGTTGATGAGGCAATAAAGTTCCACAATAATGAAGGGTTTTGGCATTATCTGTTCCAGGGGGAGATTGTTGGGATTGAACCCTATCAAAGGAACAGATAATTAAAGCCAAAACTGGATCAGGACTATCCAGAATAAGCAGATGTTGTGTTACAAGTCTCTCCCCTTGGAAGTGGTTTCAACATCTACTGACCTCCTATCTACTGATCGTTACAACTGCTGACCTCTAACTGCTGATCAAGTCAAAGACTAAAGACCTGTTGTTCAATCTACTGCTTTAGGTCAAGCACTGCTGGTAGTTATCAAGTACTGCTGAAGTCACAACAGTGGACGGACCAGCAGTAGTTTAGTTATGTAATGTAATGTATTGTATAAGCAGTTGTTAGCTTAAGCAGTGTTTGTATAGATCAGCTGTTAGAAGTTGTTAGGAGGTTAGATGTCACTTTCATGGTGATGTCCGCATTGATGCCTCAGTGGTTTGTCCGTGCCTATAAATAGAACAGTACCATGCACTGTTTTATTAGCTCTTCACAAAATCTTCTTCCTGCACGAACAAACACTGTGAGCTCAGGCTGAGGGGGAGTTTGTATTGATACATGCATTGTAATCGTTATTGAAATAAATTCAATCTTTCGGTTCTTTGTTGAAAATGTTTGATTAAAGCAAATCTCCTGTTTGATTGTGTGCAAAGTTTGTTTCCATCTTAAATTCCGCTGCATAACTCATCCATCTTCATCTTATTTCAAACGTAAAACACAATCAAAACCAAACTCAAATCCTAACAGATAGTTTTGGGAACTGTTGTGAATATATAAAACTTGATGAGAATAGGATGTTATGTTAACTGATATGAGGGTTTAAAAAGTATGATTTAATGTTTTACATAAATTCTAATTGTTGGCAAATAATACTGTGCGAATAATTGTTCATGCTAAGTGAATTGCTTGATGATATTGGGCTAATGGATTAACTGTCATGAGTTAATTTTCATGTGTGTATTACATATACAATAAGTGTGCTTTATGTGAACAACGAATACATGGATTATTTGTACGTGAAACATGTGGATTATGTGCACCTAAAACTGATTGTGTCGGTAACCATGATAGGACGTGTGTACTCAATTAATAAACAAGTAATTAATCATACCGAGCAAACCAAGGTGAGTTCACACTCTTAAGGCATGGGATTCCCGGTGGGTTGGGAATGGGATTAAGAAGCTAAGATGAAACCTGTATATTCACCACTAATAGGCTACATTTAATCCTGCGTATTCTCGGATTGGGAAGAATACGTACCTCCGTCCTCGGATTGGGAAGGACGCCTACATTTAACCTGCGTATTCTCGGTTGGGTAGAATACGTACCTCCGCCCTCGGTTGGGAAGGACGCCAATGTATATAACTAGTCTAGTGGTTTACAACATGGGGTAGCCCCCACTGATTATGGATTGGAAAACAAGGAAAGATGATTTACATATAGTTGCAAAAAAACTCATGGTTTTTGAAACTACTTTAAAATGAACACCAACTGTGAACTCGCTCAACTTTGTTGTTGACTCGTTGTTACATGCCTTGCAGGCCTTTAGTTGCATATTTGTTGGAACTTGCTGTCTGGGAAGCTGGAGTGGTCATGGGTCAAGATACATGGAAACTCAAGACAAGACTAATCGCTTTTACATGTGGTTTATAAACACTTAACGAATGAATTATGCTTCCGCTGTATACTGTGAATTATTTGTAACGTTGTAACACTTAATGTTAATATATGAAAGTTTTATTTAAATATAACTATGAGTTCAGTGTGATTGGTGACTTGGATCCTGGTACGTCACACGCCTAACAGGGACATTCCCTAGGTGGTGTTTTGAGGGTGTGACATTTAACCTAGTTCCCATTGATTTTTGGGAACTTGTCCAAAAATGAGAAGTAAAACGGCTATCTCTATCAGATCGATAAAGGAGTTCCATGTAACGAAACTATTTCATTTACATATAGCTTGGCTAACTATTCCATACTGAAAGTTTCTTTCATTGGTAAGAAATGAGCAGATTTGGTTAATCTGTCAACAATCACCCAGATTGTCTCATTACCTTTTCGTGTCTTGGGTAATTTGGTAAAAAAGTCCATTATTATCAATTCCCATTTCCATATTGGCATTTCTAATTGTTGTAATAACCCTGAAGGTTTCTGATGTTCAGCTTTAACCTGTGAACATGTCAGACATTTAGCAACATAGTTTGCTATATCCTTTTTCATTCCTATCCACCAGAAATTGTCTTTTAGATCTTGATACATTTTATCACTTCCGGGATGTATCGTATATTTAGACTTATGAGCTTCTTCTAGAATTCTGTGACATAGATTTCCTTGTTTAGGTATCCACATCCTTTTCTTATGGAACTTCCAAATTCCATCCGATCCTTGTTCTAATTCCTTAATCATTCATTTTAAACCTACAGTATCGTCCTTGAATGATGTTTCATGTACCTCTCTAATTTGCTTATTTAAATCTATCTGCAGATTTAATCTAAGAGAGCGTACTCGTTTTGGCTTTTCATGATACTTTCGACATAAAGCATCAGCTACTACATTTGCTTTTCCTGCATGATACCGGATATCACAATCGTAATCACTAAGAATTTCCATCCAGCGTCTCTGTCTCATCTTTAATTCTTTTTGCCCAAAAATATACTTTAAACTCTTATGATCTGTGAAGACAACAATTTTATTTCCATATAAATAGTGTCTCCAAATCTTAAGGGTAAAAACTATGGCTCATAATTCTAGATCATGGGTTGTGTAATTCTCCACTTGTAAATATATATTTTATTACCAAAAATATATATTTTTATACGTAGGATTTGTAAAATGTAACTGTTAAAAATAATCTATATTTTTAACTTATCCAAATGTGATACTTATATTATTTTTCCCAAGAATAAATACAACTACTTTGTTAAATAATTTTTCAATATTATTTTTGTGTAAGTATACTTAGGGAAGTATACTTGTATTTTTATGTAAATACTTGTGTATTTTACATTGTTTGTCAAAAATCAATTCTTTGATTTTTAATACTTTCCGGATTTATATTTCTTAAAAATAATATATTTTTAAGGTTTGTAATATATATATATATATATATATATAGGGTAGGGTTCCAGCGTGAACAACCTCGCAAGAGTGAACTGCGTGAATAGATCTGGACCCTTGATTTCCTTTTTAGTTGTTAAGAGTAGGATTGTAATTATATAAAAAATTAGATTTAAATCATTATTTTAGTAATTGAATTAAGCTACATCTTTCCTATTTTAAATTCATTATCCACATTATGTTTTATTTATTAATAAGATAATTATCAAAACAAACAACAAATCACCAGATTCAATTTTAATTTTTATTTCAAATTTCATCACCAGAATTCAAATTTTGATTTTTAAGATCCACGTAACCTTCATATTTCAACGGTATACACGTGTACTTGGATAAAAATAGAACAATACACATGTGTACTTGGATATAAATAGAACAGTACACATGTGTACTCAGCATCGTTCATATGTGTAATTAGCTACATAATACATACATAGAAACAATACCTATAAAACTTTTTTATATTTAACAAATTACAAGTTCCATAATGTTTTCCAAACCAAATAAAAAAACATATAATTACAAGTTCCAGTTTCGTAAAAACAATAAACCCAACATAATCGAAAAAACAAAAAACATAATCTTTTACAACTATTCACCACGTTGAATGCTGAATCATCCTTATCGACCAGGCAAACAAACATATGTGAATCATCCTTATCGACCTCATACATGAATCATCCTTATCGCCCTTCCATCTCCACTTTTCTCATTAACGACATCTCCTATAATATCACAAAAAAAAACTCAGCAACTAATACTTTGCATAATTCACAAGTGTACATCAACAACCTTACACATTCAATACACAAAAAATTCTGAGATATCACAAAATAGATGTTATACACATGTGTACATCGAGTTAAAATCAGAATACACATGTGTACATCGCATTAAAACACAGAGCAAAATCAGAATACACATGTGTACATCGCATCAACTTCAATCTAAATATATCTACAACATAGAAGAACTAGAATAACTTATCAAACTGACATTCAAGTTGGAAAACATTAAAAAAGACAATCTCTTGAGTAGCATAACCATAATCAAAATCATGATTTACTTTCTTTTTAACACACCCACATAAGATCACACTAACCCACAAAAAACCAACAAAATGCACAAACACAAAACACTAAATCACCACAAAAAAAAAATCCACAAAACATACTGACAGAAATCGAGCGATCCGGCTTTTTTTCTTCGATTCCGGCGATGCAGCGATTACATTTCTTCGATCTGATGTAAGACTGCAAAACAATACATGTTCGGTTTTTTATGGAAGTTGTGCGTTTACATTTGCTTTCATTCTTCTAAGAAGATACGACAATATTAAGTCACGTAGAACAACTGCACATTTGTATAAATTATTGAATCAGAAGTATAAACCTAGAAACAAAACCCACAAAAAACCAACAAAATGCACAAACACAAAACACTAAATCTCCAAAAAACATACCGAGAGAAATCGAGAGATCCGGCTTTTTTTCTTCGATTCCGGCGATCCGGCGATCCGGCGATCCAGCGAACTTCACCTGTTTGTTTGATTCGGATCTGAGAAACGATCCAGGGAACTTCACCTGTTGATCAGAAAAACTAGGAGACGATGAACAGAGTTTTCCGGTGATAAAACGATCCGGCGAACAACCCCTATTTTTTCTTCGATTCTGGTGAAGGTGAGAGAGAAAATTAGATGTTGAAGAAAGTTTGAATATTGATTTCTGAGAGAGAACGAGATTTATGCAATCAATTTAAAATGGAAATTACAGATATACCCTTTTTCATTTAATTAAATGAAAAAAATTAACCACATATTTACTATCATGTCACTCACTTTAATCTCAAGATCATAAAAATCAAGGGCCCAGATCAGTTCACGCAATTCACTCTTGGGATTTTGTTCACGTTTGAACCTAATCCTATATATATATATATATAGGGTCAGGATTTAGAGAAAACGGTGAAAAGTGTGAGAACGCTTATGGATCGTCCGATCAAAACAATCCATGGACTAGATTGCGCGATGACGTTTTCGTAAATAACATCAATTTTATTATCTGGGACGCGCTTTATTAAGGGTAAAGGGGTCTTTTACCGCTCATATTCAAAACGCCATCAAATGATAAAACGCCATACAAAAAAATAAAACGCCATTAAAAACAAAACGCCAAAAATTAGTAATAAAACGCGTTGAATATTACAGGAAGATGAAACAACACAATAACTGAATTTCAGTTATTAATATTTATTAGAAGAAATTCCCTCCTAAATTACGCGCCAAAAACATCATTATATAAACAAAGGTAAAACATAGCTTTCATAATCACTTCAATCTATCCATTTTCTGCAAAAAAAAAAACATCGTTAACCAAAAACGCCAACTTAACCAAAACGCCAAAAATGACAACAATCGTTTCGTGGAGATACACTCTGGGAATCAGGCGATACGTCCTCCATTTTGACAACAGAAGGAGGGTGTATGTTAAGACGGTCAGGGAAATCTGAAGATGGAAGAAGAGATACAGAGGTGAATCTTATCCATTGGCATCGCTCTAGACAACGAATGCCATGAAACGCATATGCTTATGAAAGCATTAACCAACAAATTTGGACCAATCAAAGGAGATGTGAAGCCAGACCTTGTCATGACATCATGGCGTTTTGATGATGAAACAGACATGGTGACGGTTACATACGACAACGGAGAGCAGGAAGTCTACTGGCTAGAGAACATCATGACAAAGCAGCTTCTGGGTTCCATGGAGGAATTGCATAACGCCACTTGTACCAACACAGAAATAGACTCAAAATTGGAGTTAATGCAAGACATGTTCAGGTGGAGGCTTCAGAATCTTCAGGAACAAGAAGTTGATGAAGGTGAATGTGATGACATGGATGACGATCCAGATGAAGACTCCGAGGAGGAAGAAGATGACGCAAGTGATAGATACTATTAAGATAAAGTACCTTCTGACGAAGGATTTTAATTTTTTTCCCCTTTTTTTTTTCTTCTATTTAATCTTCTTCTTTTTTTTAAGATAATTAAATGATATATTTCTATCTTTATTAGCAAAACGCCAAAAAAAATACTAAAAATGGTTAACCCTAACAAAACGCCAAAAATAACAAAAAATATTTTTCCTGCTTAATATTTTATTTACTCCGTTATTGTATTTTGTCATGTTGGTCTGCATAACGCCATTTAAAAAAAACGCCAAACTTAGAAGATGGGACATCTATAACCTATAAAACTGATAAAAGCTTATCAACACAGTAAATACAAAAACAGTAACTGAAAAGACAGTTACTTTATTACTATCATTTATTACAATAAAAAGTCCCGCCTAAACTACACGCCAAAAAAACTCCTATAACAGAGGGGTCTATACACAATGAAATTAATCACACCCAGAAAACACAAAAACTCCATATCCTCTAGAAACCACTCCCTTTAAAACGCCACAGATGGCAAAGCTTTTACTGAAATGGATCCTTTTTCTGAGGGGGTTAACTCAATAATATTTTGCTGAATGAGATGGACAAATATTCAAGAAAAATAGACTGATGGCAGTGATATTCCATCATGTGAGCTTTGTTCTTGATGATTAAATGCGTGGAATAAAGGGATTAACACAAGTGTAAAATGCTATATTGGACTCCATTATTACAAATAGCATCAAGCAAGAGTTGATCTTTAATGAGATGCCACCAAACAAGAATATCACACCAAAAAACAGGATGCCACTAAGCAGCTTCTTCTGAAAAAGACGGGGTTTATGAAGGAAAGTTGGCATCTAGTTAAATTATTCAAAAAAGGTTCAAAACGCCAAAAAAAATTCAATTAGAAGAGGTTGATGACATTGAAGATTGGAAAGAAAAATTATATTACCATTTTTTATTATTTTTGTTTTCATTTTATATTTTATTGTATTGATATTAAGTTATATGTTGTTTTGTTATCTAATTCTCTATAAATAAAATACATTATTATATAAAACGCCAAAAACTACAAACACCAAAATGCTAGTAGAATGAAAAAACTGGGAAAACAGCTGCTGGCAAAGCACTTTGTAAAGGGTATTAAAACGCCAAAAAATTCACTAAACGCTAAAAGAAAAATTGGTCTTATTTTAATCTTATGCAAATATTAATGACTCTTAGTGAATTATTATACAAAACGCCACAAACGCCTAAAAAATTAACCAGAAGACGCTATAACGCCAAAAAATTATATATGTGACACAAAAACAATTAATTCAACGCCAAAAAAAATAATAAATACAATTAACATCAAAAAAAAAACTTAGACGCCAGAAAATATTATACCGCGTTGTGAAAATAAAAGAAGAATGAAAAGACAAAAAAGGCCCCTCCGCCCTTCTCTATGTCGCGGGACACGTGTTGGGCCAGGATGCGTTCTCACCGTTCTCACACTTTTGAGCGTTTTCTCCCGAACCCGTTTCTATATATATATATATATATTGTTATGCTTGTTTTTTTTTTATTAGAAGATAATTAATTATATATTCATTTTTGTCATTTTCCGATTTTTGTATAATTCTCATTACTTGGTACTAATTATATATATTTGTCCAAATATATATTTATGTCCAAAAATGTCCAATATTTGTCCAAGTCCATATATTTTGAGGAATATATTTATGTTAATATATATATATATATTGTTCATTGTCCAAATACCCCTTTTTATGGGTAATTCTTGTATATATATATTTATAAACACTACATTGTATATTTTTGTGTGTATTTTGGTATTTATACTCCTTGGGAGTATTTAGTGTATTTTCAAGTTCCTAATACACTACTACATATAGTACACATAATATACAATTAGCACAAAATTTGGTGATCACTCAATACATATATTTTCTCTAAAAATATACATACTTATTATTGATTTTAATCTTGAAGAAATCCTTACTTCTTGACTTGAAAGTTTGTACAAAAACTAGGAAACCTTGGTAAATATTTTTAGGTTAATTTGTGGGGAATAAGTTTCACCAAAACTTATATTTTTCTAAGTGTCAAAATTTTATAAAAAAATTGACATAGTTTCCCCTAAAAATGTAGGTTTCCTATGTTTTCAAAACATGTGTTTATTTTCTCTTTTCATCACCAAAAATAAATTTCCAACAATATCTCAAGTTACATACACTAATTTCATCATGTAAAATCCTAGGGTGAACTTGATTATTTTGTAAAAACATGTAGTCTTGTAAATCTATACTTAACATACTTGATTCTTTCAAGAATAAGCTTCTTGATGAATTTTTCATGAACTTTTTATAGAACTTAGTTTCATAAGTTAATCATCCTTACACTTAGTTACTTCAAGATCATGAAAATATGCTTTAAAACCATTTTTCGAGTTTACATAAAGACTTTTCAAGTTCATTTTCAAGTTAAACCATGGATCTTTCAAGATCCATGCTTAAACTTGTTATATCTAAGCTTCTAACAAGCTTTCACATGATGGATCTAACTAAAAACACAAGATTCAACATTCACAACTTCATCACATGCATCAAACAACTTCAAAACAATTTGTTTTCACTTAGATTTTGTTAGATCTTCATGTTACGATCTTTTAAAGTTTAGGTTCTTTGATGGTGTGACTTGTACATACCAATAACATGAAGTAAAATAGTGTTTAGAAGGCTTACTACTAGCTCTAGTGGCTAGGGAAGTGGCAAAAACAAGAAGAAGATGAAGAATGATGAAGATGAGTGGTTAAAAGCTCCACAAGATGGTCCTTTCACTTCTTTTACTCCAAACCTTCTTAGATCATCCTTGTGCACCTTTGTATAACCTTAGATTGCCTTGATTTGAAGTGAAAATGGTGGATGTATGGTGAGGTGGTGGTGGCCGTAAGGTGTAGAGAGAAGAGGAAGGAAATGGAGTTTGAAATGAGAAGATGATAAGAAATATGATCTTATGGTTTCTAATTATAATCTTCCAACATACCTTTGTCCAATAGATTTAGTGTTCCATATCAAGAATGCACAAGATCAATATTATAATGGAAAGTGGGTGTGGGGCCACTTGGGGCCGGTTGAAGTTAGGGGGGGTAAATTGTAAAATTTTGGAAGTTGAAGGTTATAAGTGTAAGTTAGAAGTTTTAAGATGAAGTTATGTATGTTTATGTGTTCTTATGATTTTTAAGGTGTTTTATCACCATAACTAGCTTTAGATTATAAAAACAATACTTCTAGTCTATTTTTGGTGTTTTGGGTAGTGTCCGGTTATTCGTTCGGTTATTGGTTCGGTAAAGTGCTAAATAGTGCACTTTTACAAGGTATGAAGTACCTTATGTGAAAATTTTCATTCCCAACACTTTACTAGTTATTCTGGACACTAAAACATAAATTTTGCATGTTATTTTAGTGTTAAAATGTTGTTTTATTGCTGAATTTTGCTGATTTCTGTATTTAAAATGTGTTTCGGGTACTTCTTAGCGCTTGTTTTAGCTTCCGGAAAGTGTTTATGTTAACTCTTGTTCCTACACTTGGGTTTTAATGTATTTTTGATGCTGGACCTACATCTAGACCCTAAATCTATCGTTTAACTGTATGCTGATGCTGTGCTGTCACAGTCTGTCTTACCGGTGAGTTTACTAGTCATTTCGACGCAACGCTTAATGTAATGCACAATGCGATAATTGAAGTATAAAACATGCATGAATTCATATGTAAAACAAGTAAGCATATAATGTTGACGTTTAAGCACATAATTGCAAGAAATAAATAAATTATAAAATAGTACGAAAATTACCGGTTTTGTGCCAGTTGTCACACACCGTATCCACCGTAACCCGTATATGATTGTTGTGCCGGGTAATATGGTTCATCAACAGGCTCATCTCCGTATCCACCGTATCCATCCAGATTACCTTGTTGCACATACGAAGATTCACACCCGTATCCATAATCAGGATGCACTTGATGCGTCGGGTAATATGGTTTATCAACAGGTGGAGTTGGAGCCTCGTTCTAGTCTGGAAACTATATCTTTTGATCAACAGGGACGCCAGACACAACCTCCTCCTCCTCATTAGCATCATTCACTCCCCACGAGTCTTTAGAATACTGCTTACCGAAATAATTGTTGTGCCAAAATGATGACATTTTAGCTCCACGGTCGATCAAGAAATTATAACAGAAGAAATGAATAAGAAGAATTGTTTTGTTTTGAATTCGTAGGCAAGGCAGATGATTTCTAAATAGGAATTTGAATTCACATTTATCAGTCACGTATAGATCTATACGCAGCGTATACCTTTATTCGCGTGCCTAGACAACATCGTATCAATGTCAAATCTATCAGACATACGCTGCATATAGCTCTATACGCAATGTATAGATGCCTCGTATACTTGCTGCGTATAGCTCTATATGCAGCTTATGTCAGATAGATTTGACAATGTAGTAGGTTGTCATGTACCTTCCAAGTACATACGCTGCGTATAGACCTATACGCAGCATATAGGGTTACTTCTATACGCTGCGTATGGCTCTATACGTAGCGTATATATGCATGATTTGACAGTGTACGAGGTTTGATTGAGTGTTCGTGTACGAACGCTACTCCTACGCTGCGTATAGACCTATACGTAGCGTAGGTAAATGTAGGGTTTAGTGTGCAAATAGCCATGTTG
>JARYGA010001115.1:0-30528 GCA_030545235.1 Helianthus tuberosus
CCCAGATTAATCAAGAAGAGTTTTATCAATTAACACAGTATTGAGAGCGATTACAATGTTTATATCTACACAATTTCTCATTCAGTACTATCAATCCTGACTGGTGGGTCATATTACCCATTGGCTAACTCTTCGTCCAATGGTAACGTGTTCCACATTTTGTATACAAAACCCCAACATACATGCAGTAATTGAAGAATTACAAAGACTCAATCACTGCTTAATCACATTGTAAAATATTTAAGGTTTTGTAAAAACTGTTTACAAAAAGGAGATTACTCACAATGTTGTCTTAGGTTTCCTTTAAGGGTTTCCTGGTGATTATTTATAATTTACACAAATGTACACGCGTTAGTATAATAACCCTTTATATTAACATTAGTAATACCCTCCCCGAGACGGCATTCCAATGACTACGTCGGGCAGAACCACGACAGCCATTACGGAACCCTTGATCAATCGAGCAGCGTACCTAATACGTAACCGGGGTTATAATACTTACAACGGAGCAGAACTTTGTTATTTTAGGGGGGTATGATGCCCGCTATTATAATTGCTATTCGGAATATTTGAGAGAGAGATCGAAGAAATGAGCGAATGTAAACTGAAGCTCGAGGACCCTATTTATAGTTCTGATCGACAGGTCTCTCGCGGCCCGCGTAGCCCGAAGGTTTACCCTTCGCGGCCCGCGACATAGGGGAGGTAGGGTCTAGCTGATCCTGGTCATTACACTAGGCTTGACACGATTGTGCCACGTGTCAGCACCGGGTGCGGTCTGGTGGTTGGGCTGTCGCGCCCCGCGTAGACCAGGGAGTGGTCTTACACGTCTCGCGAGCGATATAAAAACTTTGTTTTTAATTAATTTTTAATAAAATAGAGGTATTCAGGGACCGTTTTCGCATACGGGGTGTATTTTTGGACATACTGGGACATTTTAAAATATATTAGGGGTGTCGGAAAATATTTAGGAGGGTTGTTATACCCACCCCATGATTTTCTTTGAATTGTTTAATTGATTTGCTTATAACTTTAGAAACCTAATACCCATTGACTTGCTCATACAATCCAAGGTGATCTAGAGGTGCAAGAAGCATAGTTAAGAAGCTTGAAGGCTTTGGAGCTTGAAGGACCATCACCAAGAGCTTTTATTGTTGGTGCACGATTGTCTAAAGCCTGCGTCTTAGTCTTTGTTGTTCATAGATAGGGTCTAGATGTGTTAATTGGGCAAAGTATAGGGGTTGAATATGTAAAAGTGTGGTTGTAATGTTCTGATTTCGTTTATATGGACATGTGTCATATAAGCGAAATCACTTCTAACTGATTTCGCTTATATGAACATGTTCATATAAGTGGAATCACCTCCCCTATATATAGTAGTTGTGTTTTCTCATTTGGTATGCATTCATGTCCAGTGGAGCCGAACTGCTGCCCGATTATTTTGTGAAAGTTTAATGAGAAAACCATATTAAAGTGATCCGCATCTGTTTCTACTCATTTCTACTACATTTCTACTTTGATTCATGCTGATTGTGTATTTCCGCTGCATAATCAGTAGGTTCTAGCTCAGATTGACTCACTCGACTGTCAAATACGGTCCTACAATGGGTATCAGAGCCAGTTGTGAGCTAGTTGACCCGAATCAAAGCTGTTTTCAAGCACTTTTTGAGTTTATTCAGAACGTTAATATGGAAAATGAATTGGGAACAATGCAAAAACCACCCAAGCTGATGAGTTTAGATGAATTTTCGGGATGGTCTGGGAGATTTCAGAACTGGGTTCAGGCTAATCACTTTGAAAGTTGGTTGAAATTTGAGGCACCATATGCTCCACCTCTAGATGCTCGGAATCAACCAAAAGGAATTGGAAGTTTGACGCAAACAGAGCAAAATGATTTCAAAGCAGAGAAAAAGATGATTACCATTCTTGAACAAGCAATAAAGGAGGATATTTTGGTGTTGTTACAACACGAGAATAATGCTTATTCTATTTGGAAGGCATTGAAAGCAAAATTTAAAGGGAGCGAATCCATGCTAAAGAACAAAAAGGCGTTGTTAAAGAAAGAATTCGACATTTTCACTTACATGAAAGGTGAAACCACAAAAAGTTTGATTGATAGGTATTGCCATTTAGTATTGGAGTTGAAGAGGTTGGAAATTACCAAGACAAATGAAGAATTAATCGACCAATTGGCAGATGCATTGCCATATGATGAGTGGGGTACTTATCTGATGATGTTGAAAAACAGTGCAGGCTTTGAAAATTTGAATCTTAGTGCTTTTATAGAAAAAATTGAAGCTCAAGAGCTGGAATTGTTGAAAATCAAGAAAATGAACTTAGCGAGTGTGCAGCAAGATGTGTCTCTGTATTACAAAGGCAACCCTTCAGTTTCAACCAATCAAAGCCCAAAAATACAAACAGGGTTCATTGCTGATAACACTTCAAGTGTTTCTTCAAACACTCCTCAATCCGGCAATTTTTCACCATTCGCGAATTATGATCCAAACTTCAAAGTTCAAGAGCAGTCTTCACCACAAAGCTCTACAAGTTCAAATAATCATGCTTATGTTTCTGGGGTGCATTGCAACATCGCGGTGAATATAAAGAATGGAAACGAGATCACAGAAAAAGCCGTAAAACAACACATAGCAATGCTTGCTTCCGTTCTTGAGGCTTATGAGGGCTTAGTAGCAGGGAAAATCGGTAATCCTGACATGACGAAGGAGGATTACGACCAAATCGATCCCGAAGAACTTGAACTGATTGACATCAAATGGGGCATGGCTAGTCTGGTGAGAAGAGCACAGCGCTTCATGGAAATCACTGGCAGAAACAGCCTTTCTGGACCCGATCAGAAGTTAGGATTCGATAAGTCGAAAGTTACTTGTTTTAAATGTAAAGAACGTGGTCACTTCAAACGAGAATGTCCCAACCGTGAAGTAAACAATCATCAAAACCCGTTCACCAAGGACTACTACAGGCAAGCAATTTATCACCGACCAAATCAACAGTCAACTGTTCAAAGGCCACAAATTGAGAATAAACCGGAAAAAGCGATGATCGTGAATCAAGACGATGAGAAGGTAGCTGCAGGTTTTAGTTGGGATAAATATATCCCTGGTAGCGATGAACAGGCAATGATGGCTGAAGTTGTTGAAATTTCTGAGATGGTGTCTGAACCAGAAACAGTTACTGAAGATGTTTCTGTAGTTGTTGAAGAGGTTTTAGTAGAAAAGGCGGACAATTTTGAAGAAATAGATGCAGAAGTTCTTTACTCTCAATCTGAGCAGGAGGTATTAGTCAGTTCTTTGAAATCTATCATGCCTCCTAAAGTTTTTGAATCTTTTGCAGGTTTCTTTGAAGAACCGACGACTGGATTGTGTCCAAGGTTTGAAGAGAAGAAAGAATTTATTGAAGAATTGATCGATGTGACAAAGGAAATGACTGAAGACACTTTGAAAGAAATTGCTGACAAGGCTCTCATGGCGAAACTGAAAGAGGTAGACACAGAATTTGTGAAACCAGAGTCTGTCGATACCGAGTCAGTTCAAAAGGAGTCGGATCAGGAGTCAGGAATTGAGGAGGTCAAATCTGAGAAAGTGTCTGAGTCAGAGTCCAAAAATGTTGGTAAACAGGAAGTAAAAAATACTCATGAAGCAGAGGTTGTTGAGAAATTGGATTCAATCTCTGAAACACCATGCCAAAAGTGTTTACAACCATGCATGGAGTGTCTTGAAAAAGACACTAAGTTTCAGGAATTGAAAGAACATGCTGACAAGTTAAAATTTGATCTAGGACAAGTTAAAGAAGCATATGATACACTAGCCAGATCAGTTAAAATCATTAAAGAAGAAAGTGTCGAAAATGATAAAGCCACAAAACTAGCAAAAGCAACACTTTTTGATAAACAAGTGGAAGTTAATTTTCATCTTGACACAATCGCATCATTAAAGAAAGAGTTAGAATTAACTAAAATTGAAAATTAGCGAATCGATAATAAATTGATGAGCTATGTTGCATCGTCCTATGTCCTTGAACAAATTATTCCACAGCAAATCAATGCAACACCAGTTTTTAAAAGCATTCCACCCCCAATGTGGAATCATTATACTCAAAAGTATCCAGATGGGGTGGAAGCTGCATTGAATCTTAAACTGAGGACAATTAAGGATGAGTTGCCAGAGAGCATAGATGTTACATTCTATGCGTCTGACACCGACAGCGAGTCACAGGTCATCAAGACTGTTGTCAATCAGGTGTTAGATGAAGAGAGTGATAACTCTGATGTTGAAGTTATGAAATCTCATTCTGAGAAGTCTGTTACTGATTCTGAAGATGAGGGTAATTTTTTAGAACGTTTCATACCGAAATCAGACAAGAGTACGAATGATGATCCGATTATGGTGGTTTACACTATGATTGGAACTGACAAGCTTTATTCTGATTTTGAGTATCCTCTTCAGAATGTTAAGATTGAAAATGTCGAGAAAGTTTTCAAATTGGTTGAAATGGACATTAATGTGGTAAACAACAAAGAATTCTTTGCAAGAGCTAAAAAGTCATTTGTTACAACACGTGTCAACAACTCGGGGAAAAACGAATGGGAAGGTAATAGTAACAAGAAAAATGGTAACAACTTTAAAAACAAAGGAATTGGTTTTGAGAAAAAGATGGCTAAGAAGGTTGTCAAGCCAAAAGATAAAATGAATGATGTTTTTGTTGTTGGACCAAGTGTGGATGATGAGAAGGAATACATTTTTAGTCAAAAAGCAGTTGACGATTTCAATGCAGCTAAGAAACTGAAAGTAGAGTCATTCAAGTCAACTTTTGTCGAGTATGACAAAAGAGTTTTTTATCGCTGCAATGAAATCGGGCACATGGCAAAACAATGCAAGAAAGTTTTTGAAAAACCTGTCATTAAATCTGTTGTTCAAAAACCTCGACCTAAGTCACCAGATGACAAAAAGGGTAAAAAACCAATGGTTTCACCAATCCGCATCTTGAAGAGGGGTGAATCGTTGAAGTCGGAAGATAAGCCGAAATCGACATTCGAGACTGGCGAATCTTCAAAGTCTCAAAAGACTTCAAAGATTTATCCAAAAACAAAAATTTTCGAAAATCAATCATGGGTTGCAAAGTCGAAACCATTGGTCGAGGAGAAAAGGATGGAAAACATTTTGAAGAATGAAACAAAGGTTTTTGAAACTCAATCATGGGTGGTTAAACCAAAACAATCAGTTGAAGTGAAGAAAATGGAGAATGAGTTAAAGTTTGAATCAAAAGCTTTTAATCCAAATGTTTTAAATATTTTTGGAAAAATGGTTGACAGAAAAGTCAAAGGGGCAAAAGAATTTTATGCATCAAAAGTGGGTGCTAATGATAAACAAGAATTTGAATTTGAACTTGATAGATTTCTTGCAGAATTTCCCCCGATCAAAAATGAAGTAAAACCAAAAGCTAAAACTGATGTTCCAAATGTCACGTTTACTTTTCCAAAAATTGATGAGAAATGTGACGTAGAGTTCGGAAGTGTCTCAACAATTAAAAAGCCATGGGTTTCATTGTTTGAATGAATTTGATATGATGATTGCAGGGGCTGCCCAAGTCGATACTATCAAAGTGGATTATGGATAGTGGCGCTTCAAGGCATATGACTGGGATGCTTGCTCTGCTCTATGATGTCAAATCCATAAACGGAAGCTATGTTGGATTTGCTGGGAACCAAGGTGGAAAGATCGTTGGTCAAGGAACGTTGACAAATGGCGTGATTTCATTCGACAAAGTGAATTACATAGTCGAGTTAACAAACAATTTACTCAGTATTTCGCAAATCTGTGATAAAGAGTTTAGTGTACATTTTACAAAAACTGAATGTGTGGTTTTGAAACCAGGGTTTAAAATCCCTGATGAGATGGTGTTGTTGCGTGCTCCACGAGAACACGACTTGTACTATCTTGATATGAGAGTAGCAACACCAACAACTCATCAGAAACAGTGTTTTGTGTCAAAGACTAAAGCGACGGAAAAAGATTCAATAATGTGGCATTGTAAGATGGGCCACATTCATGTTCACAAAATGAACTTTTTAGTACATAATGATTTAGTTGATGGTGTAAATTTGAAAAATTTTCACTTAAATAATGATTGTGTAGCGTGTAAGAAAGGAAAGCAGATTCGGAAGTCACACCCACTGAAGATGATGAATACAATCAGGTTACCTCTTGAGAGATTGCACATGGATCTCTTCGGGCCTGTCAACGTAAAGAGCATCAGCGGAGACTTATATTGCTTGGTGGTGACTGATGATTTTACGAGATTTTCTTGGGTAGTGTGCTTGGAACGAAAAGATCAAACTTTTGAGTCTTTGATGGTGCTTTTCAAGAAGATGGAAACGGTGTATAAACTGCCAATCCGGAGGATTCGGTGCGACAACGGAACGGAATTCAAGAACAACAAGATGTACGAGTTCTGCAACGAGAAGGGAATTCTTCATGAATTCAGTGCGCCATATACACCACAGCAAAATGGCGTAGCTGAACGAAAGAATTGGACCCTGATTGAGACAGCCCGTACAATGTTAGCCGATTCCAAGCTACCAATCTTTTTCTGGAGTGAAGCAGTATCAGCAGCCTGTTACACATTGAATAGAGTTCTCACTGTCAAGAAGTATAAAAAAGACTTGCTTTGAGCTGCTGCACCGTTATAAGCCGAATCTTGAGTTTTTGGAGCCATTTGGGTCTCCTTGCATTTTTATTGATGAAAACGGTAAATTTGGCGCTAAAGCTAATGAGGGTTTTTTTGTAGGTTACGCTAGCCCACTCAAGAGGGTGTTCGTACCATGCCTGGGTAAGGTGATTCAAGTCCAACACGTGGATTGTCAGAAGCACACTCCATCATCACAACTTCCCGGAAAAAGATTCTTGTTCGACTACGATAAGCTCTGGAAGTCATTTGATCTGCCGGTCGAGCCTAGTGAGGAGGAACTAGCTCTTATGTACCTGTATCAACAAACTGTGTCACAGGAACAAGTATCTAGACCGATAGAAGTTTCTCAACCCACCGTGGGTACTCACGATGATGAAGCAGGACCGAGTGGAACAGCTCACGAACCACCAGAGGAACCAGTTCCATCGTTTGACGAATCTGACGACTCAGAAGCGGAACCCGCTCCGACTTTTGACGAGGATCCAACGGAAGCTGAGGATCAAATCGTTGATCTTGACATATCGAGCTTGGAATCGGAAGTGAATGTGCCTGAAAATGTTATGCCACGAACGTTGTCTTATCATCCCTCAGAACAGATTATTGGCGACCTACAAAGTGGTGTTAAAACCCGACATCAAATAGACCAAGCTCTTACATGTTTCTATTCATCTATTGCTGATATGCAGAAAGAAGTCTCATTAAAATGTTTTATTTCGCAGATAGAGCCCAGAACCTACAAAGAGGCATTGACCGAGGATAGCTGGGTGAATGCAATGCAGGAGGAGCTGCAACAGTTCGAAAAACTGGGCGTCTGGAGACTTGTCGATTTGCCACAAAACCAGAAGTTGATCAAGACGAAATGGGGTTTTAAGTGCAAACGTGATGACAGAGGTGTCGTGGTGAGAAACAAAGCGCGTCTTGTGGTTCAAGGTTTCAGTCAACAGGAAGGAATAGATTATGATGAAGTTTACGCGCCGGTTGCCAGACTTGAGGCAATTCGGATTTTTCTATCCTTCGCGTCATGGAAAAACTTTAAAGTATATCAACTTGACGTCAAATCTGCCTTTCTTTACGGGACTATCAGAGAAGAAGTGTATGTGGGGCAACCGCCAGGGTTTACAGACCCAATGCACAAAAACAAGGTGTATCTACTGGACAAAGCGTTATACGGACTTCACCAGGCCCCGAGAGCCTGGTACGAGACGCTTTCAACATACTTGCTAGACAACGGGTTCACAAGAGGGACAGTAGACAGCACTTTGTTCATCAAGGAAGAGGCAGGCCACTTGTTGATTGTGCAGATATATGTTGACGATATCATTTTTGGATCCACAAATGATGACATGTGCAAAGAATTTGAGAAGGTGATGAAAAAGAAGTTCGAGATGAGTTCAATGGGGGAGATGAAATTCTTTCTCGGGCTACAGGTAGAGCAAATGCCCGATGGAATCTTCATTCACCAAACGAAGTATGTGAAGGATGTGCTAGACAAGTTTGACATGACAGATTACAGTCCTGCATCCACCCCCCTCGCACAGAATCATGGAATTTGTCCAGATGAGAATGGTGTGAAGATGGACGAGACATTGTACCGATCAATCATTGGATCTCTGATGTATCTCACGGCTTCCCGTCCAGATATCAGTCGAATCCAAAGCAGTCACACATGACCATAGTGAAACGTATCTTACGGTATTTGAAATGTTGCCCAAGCATCGGCTTGTGGTATCCTCGATCGGGTAAGTTTACTTTATCTGGTTTTGCTGATTCTGATTTTGGGAGCTGCAAGCAAAACGCAAAGTCCACCACTGCTGGGTGTCAGTTCTTCGGAACTCGACTAGTCACCTGGCAATGTAAGAAACAAACCGCAGTAGCGCTCTCTACTTGTGAGGCTGAATACGTTTCAGCCTCCAGCTGTTGTTCATAGATCCTTTGGATCCAATAGCAGATGCGAGACTTCGGTTTGCAGTTCTTAGATACTCCGATATATGTGGATAATGAAGCAGCTATTAACATCACTAAAAATCCGGTTCACCATTCGAAAACAAAACACATTGAAATCCGTCACCACTTTATCCGTGATTGTCACGAGAAAAAGTTAATTCGGATTGAACACGTGCACACCGATGATCAGAAAGCGGATTTCTATACTAAACCATTTGACAAAAAGAGATTTTATTATCTTTTGAAATTGAACGGGATGAAAAATCTGCCATCTGGGAGGGTTATTGAATGTGAAGCCGAGTTGGGCGGCGATCTGATGTGAACCATGTCGTGTTGTCAAATTTGTTTGTACAGTTTATTTTCTGCTTTTCGATAAAAACAAAAACACAAAAATATGTTTTTCTTTTTAGGGGGAGTAAGTTTGCAGAAAATTACAAAAACGTGATAAAATCATCAAAACCAAAAACATTTGAAAAAGTAAAAATGAGTTTGTGTATAAAAGGGAAATGATGGTACATCAGCTAGACAGGTGCAGTACGCTAAAGAAATGTAAAGTATAAATGTGTTAAGCAGTCTTGTATATGATATGCCGATAGGTTTTTACACATTTAGTAGATATGTTCGGGATATAAACATAAAAATTTCTTGCTTTTGTGTGGGGAACATCTCTCGGATATATGGGTAACCCCCGAAATTTCGTTTGAAAGATTTCTTTTTCTGATATACTAGGATTAGATACTCATTGATATCTGGGGTATTATTTCAGGACTTCTGCTGAACGGTAGTTCTGACCTAGTCCTTGAATAATACTTTTCGCAATGCTTGAAACATAGCATCACCCTCAGCATATATGATAAGACAATAAAATTGCTTAGCAAATGCTGTTGTAAAAAATATCCTCTAAAGGGGACACACTCAAAAGTTGAGTCATGATCTCTCTGCTGAACGGTAGTTCTGACCTGAGCTCTCATGATTCTTCAAAATTTATTAACCCCTTACAGATATCATTTGTGGTATTCTTACCTGTAAGACTGAATATTGGGATCTGGATACGGGAGTATATTCTGAGGTGGGACACATATAAAAGTTAAGCTTTAAAACATTAAATCCGTATCCTGAACAGATTGAAGTTTGTGTGAAATTTTAAAATGGACCAGTATATCAAAAATCAATGCAAACTGTTTAATATTGGTAATGTAATCCAGCTTAACGGTACTTGTATCTAGTCGGCAGCTGATATGATCCCTTAACACACTCATAAAAAGATTGTGTGTACAGTTTTCAGTTTATCCATTTAAAAATCCAAAAATATTTTAGTTTCTTATTTTAGTTTCGACAACTGACATTGGGAATCGGACGATCAAAGCCTAGTGCAGATCATGTCAGTATATGATGAGGGCTGGGTAAGCTGGTGATGCAGAACAATGATTGGTACAGTGTTGAACAATTGAAAAGTGTTTGGAAGTTCAAAATGTTCAAAAGTTCATTTGTTTGAACTATTTTCAGAATGAAATAACTGCGTACTTCATAATTCGATCAACCAAGGTCATTAACTTGGATTTGGTAGGTCAAGCAGTTGACCAAGGTCATTAACTTGGACTTGGTTGACTGAGTGTGATGGTGTTTAATCAGAAAGTGATAAAAAATCAATTTTTTTAAAATGTTAAGTTTAGTTGTTTGGATTCTTTATATAGTCAAATCTTTATAGAATTGTGAAAGAACTAGATCATCAATTCTGGTCATTTAAAATGTCTATTCTTATAAATGTGTGAGATTTGCAGGTGAAAGTTCCAGATTAAGATCCTGAAAGCAGAGTCTTAGGGGGAGTCTGAAGACGAGCTTGATGCAAAAGGAAGCTTGTTGCTGTTAATCCAGGTGTTGATCCCAAAAGCACAGAATAATGATGAAAGGGAGAGCCTGAGAAAGAGAAAGAGAAGCTGCTGAAGAAGCTTAAGTCTAGAGAAGGAAAGTTCAAGTTACTCTGAAGACCCAAAGATAAGACTGAAGACTCCGGCTTTATCCAAGGGGGAGTTTGTTGGTGCACGAATGTCTAAAGCCTGCGTCTTAGTCTTTGTTGTTCATAGATAGGGTCTAGATGTGTTAATTAGGCAAAGTATAGGGGTTGAATATGTAAAAGTGTGGTTGTAATGTTCTGATTTCGTTTATATGGACATGTGTCATATAAGCGAAATCACTTCTAACTGATTTCGCTTATATGAACATGTTCATATAAGTGGAATCACCTCCCCTATATATAGTAGTTGTGTTTTCTCATTTGGTATGCATTCATGTCCAGTGGAGCCGAACTGCTGCCCGATTATTTTGTGAAAGTTTAATGAGAAAACCATATTAAAGTGATCCGCATCTGTTTCTACTCATTTCTACTACATTTCTACTTTGATTCATGCTGATTGTGTATTTCCGCTGCATAATCAGTAGGTTCTAGCTCAGATTGACTCACTCGACTGTCAAATACGGTCCTACATTTATCCACCTTCTACATCATCATCTTCATCTTATTTCTTCCCTAGCCATTAGAGCTAGTAGTAAGCTCCTCACAACTTGATTTTACTTCTCATTTTAGTGGTTAAAAGGTCATGTAATATGTTAATCATAAGAATCTCAAAGAAACATGAAGATGATCACCAACATAAACCTTAATAACATAAAAATCTAAGTTGTTTTAGTGTATGTATGATACTTGATTGTTGATTTCTTGTGTTTATTATGTTAACCATCATAAGAAGCTTGCTAGATGATGATTAAACACATGATTTAGCAAGTATGAGGATGAATCTTGTGAAATTAGTAATGATCATCCTTTATGTTAAACATGAACTTGAATATAAGCTTGTTTTTGTGTATGATGATTATTTGTTGGTGCATACATCTGTCGACTTCGTCTTATATCGAGTCTCGGATTTGAATAAACATGACATCATATATGTGACATCACAAGTGACATCACATATATGACATCATAAGTGACATCACATGAAGATAACATGCAAATATGGAATGAGATATGGTTGACCGTTTGAAGAATAGTTGACCGTTTGAATGTCATGTACGTTTGAAAGTGGTAACCGTTTGAAGTGTGGTGTGTCACCTTCAAATGGTCAGGGTTAGCCTATAAATACCTTCAAACTTTCATCATTTGTAACGTTCTAGTTTCCGACACCGAAGCCCTGTCGAAGTGTCTCTGTACTGTAAATCTGTTCAAGATCAATAAACAAGACATTTATTAGTGAATACAAGCTAAACGAAGACCGAATCAATGAATTCTGCCTCTGATTCAGTCTGAGCACTCTTCTGATCGACTCGTTAGGTCGTTTCACGATCCTACATGTGGTATCAGAGCTCAGGAGGAAGAGTTCTTACCGTTTAGCTCGTTTTCGCTAGCAAATTCTGATTTTCTACACCTTCTTTCACAAAATTGATACTTTTCACGGTTAAAATCGGCTAAAACTTTCACAATGTGTGCGTAATTGTGTTTTAACAAACCCTTGAAAGTTTCAGCTTAAAATTCGAAGTAAAACTGGTAAAAATGGCGTAAAAATTGGTGACCGTTTGAACGAGGCAAGCGCCTGACCGTTTGAAAACTGCCTTGACCGTTTGAAATCTGCACTTGTCCGTTTGAAATTGCCAACATTACAGTTTGAAACATGGTTCCTGTTTGAAAGTAGTTCAGCTTTTCACGTGATAGTGCTTTGGGTTGTGTGAACCGCTTGAAAATGCTTCGAGTTGTATGAAACATTAAACTTTGAAAAAAGTTGTCAGGTTTGCATGTGGAGTTATCATTGAGGACTAATCGATTTGTTTTAAGTATTAATATTGATCAGCCCATGTGTATTTGTTAGGACTGATATCTAGTGGCCCAAGGTAGCTTGCATGTGATTTTTTTTAAATTCAATAAAATCTGACATTGCATGTGATCTAAGTGTAATCCAATGAGAATTGATGATTAATTGAATTGTTGTCGACATAGTGGGATTGTGGTCCAATCATCTGATCTTAATACTTGTAGTTGTCGGTTAGTTTAAAAAATTTGATCTGTTTCTCATGTGACATTGCATCTAAAATTACGGCCCAATCATATTTCGGTTTAATGAGTTTCTAGGCCCAATCAGTTTGTTGAGATAATATTGTTGTTAGCTAGAGTTGTTTTTGAAAGTTGAAAAAAAATGTTTGATGAACAAGAAAATTATTATTTCGAAAGATTCAACGATTGGCATAGAGGATATATAGATGATAGTTATAGCAATGTGAAGAAGGTTGGTTAGGAGAAAAGATTTAAATACTTTGTGTGTTTGAAAAATGAAAATTTGGATGATCTAGCAAACCGATATACAGTCTTAATTGAACATTTGAAAGAACATGAGATAAGACTGTCAGATACTGAAAAAGTATCAAAGTTTGCTGATGCATTACCTATCGAATGGGATGAATGTTTGAAAAACCTAAAGAAAGATTCTAGTTTTTCAAAGCTGTATCTAACAGGGTTCATCAACAAACTTAAAGATTTTGAGTATTAAAGTGAAAATAAAAAGAAAGAATTGATAAATGAAACAAAAAATATTTTGATGAAAATGGATTTAGATGTGATTCTTGAAATGAAAAGAAGAGTTAATGTATGTCTTGCTGCAAAAAGTAATCTGATTTACGATATGAAGAGGGGTTGTTATATTGAAGAGAATATGAATCCTCTTGATTTCGTTAAAATTTTTTGTGCAGGAACATACAAGATAGAGAAAAAGGAAATCTCAAAGACTGAAGAATTTGTGAAGAATGAATCTTCAAGTTCTGCATCAGTGTGTTCTAAATGTGATAAACTTGAAGCTGACAATGGCAAACTCTTGAAAGATGCGGAAAGTTTGACATTGGAAGTCAACAAGTTGAAGGATGAGAAGCAAGTTGATGTTAAACAGATTCTTATTTTGCAGGAAATTTGTGAGAAGCAAAAATCTGAAAATGTTAAACTGTTAAATGACTTGAACAGTTTGACAACAGAAAACAAGAAGTTGAAAGAAAATGGAAAAATATTTGAAGATAAAATTAAAAGTTTTGAAAATGAAAAATCAAAAATTGAAAAAGAATTTCAAAGTCAAATAAAAATTCTTGAAGATGGAAGATCTGTTTTTAGCAAGAATAACATTGAAAAACAAAAAATGATAAATTCTCATCTTCAGACGATTATTCGACTTGAAAAAGAAGCTGAAAAAGCTTGGATTAAAATCAAAGAGCTTGAAGAGAAATTGAAAGGTTTTGAGACTTCGTCACCAACACCAGATTATCCATGTCCAAAATCGATCAATTATGTTCCAATAAGTGACAATGTCACAAACTTTGACAAAGTCAAAGTTGAAGATTGTGATGAGAAAACGGATGATGAAGTTGAAAAAAGAAAAATATTTTTGAAATTAAATGAAATGTTTAAAGAAACTGTTTTACATTCTACTGAAAAAGGTGAATGCTCAACGCAAAAACCTGTAAAGAAGAATGTAGAACAAAAACAAAAAGATAAAAAACCAATAATTGTTCAAAAAGAAAATAAAAGCTCATCAGTTCAATCATCCAATCGTAATAAAAAATCACAAAAATTGAAAAATGAAAACTCAAAAACTGTTGTTAATGAGTGGTGCAGGTTTGACCACAGTGCTTCAAATCCAAATCCAGCTTTCAGGAGGAGTGATGATTACCACAAAGCCAAACAATGCTATGATCTGAGTGTTTGGTGTGATAGTGGTGATTGGTATGATAACAGAGTGTGTTACACTTGTGGTGTTCGAGGACACATTGCTGTTAACTGCCAAAATCAGTGGTTTGATACGAGGAGATGCTATAATTGCCAAATCAAAGGTCACATTGCCAGAGATTGCCCAATGAGATCAAAGGGAAGATCGAGGGTTGAATCTCAGAAAATGGCAAAGAAATCAGTAAATGTCAAAGCAAAACCCAAGGAACAGAAAGTTCAAGAACCTAAAGTTCAAGAACAGAAAGTTCTAAAGCCGAAAGTGAAGCTTTCGCAGGGGCAAAAAGACAGACTGAGGAAGAAGAGGAAGAAGGCGAGAGAGTATCTCGAAAGGATTTTGTCCTCGGATACACCTGGTAAAACAGATAAAAGTTCTGATAAATCGTCTTGCTCGCCAAAGAATGACAAATCAAGCAAAACGAATTCATCAGATACAAATCTGAGGACGAAAGAGGGAAAGAAGAAGAAGAAAGTTTGTGGCAATGAATCTGTTTCTTCGGAAACAAAGGAGCCACATGTTGGTGATGAATCTGACTTATTAAAGTCAGACAAGCCACGATCAGGCAATGAATCTGGTGTGGTAAAACCAGAAGAGCCATGTGTTGAGGTAAAAAATGAGAATTCTGGTTTAACAATGGATGATGCAAATTTTCCACCATTGTTGAACAAGAATTCAAAATCACCCAAGGACAGTCAGGCTTGGGTGAATCTGTTTAAATGAAAAACCTGACTTGCCGGAGTTCCCAGGTTGGTAAGCGTGGAACATGAATCGGCACATTTCTTGAGAAATTCACGAAAGTGATTTCGATTTAAAAGTGGTAAATCAAGGACATTAAATTGTACTTGATTTTCTACAAGTAATGTTTGTGGATTGATCTTAAAAATGATAGTTTTTACAAGTGGTTAAAGAAAACAAGGTGATGAAAGATCCCCATGTTTGAGAAATGACTCACAAAACTAATTTTTCGGAAAAACCATTTTGATTAAAACAAACTTAAGTGTTTTGAAATCACTATGGGAAAATGTTTTGTTGTCAGGGGGAGTTCTGATTGTTCATGCCAAGTGAATGGAGAATTGAAGTAATTCTCATCATGTTGTCACATTTCTTGTACAGCTTGTTTTCAAATTTTCCCAGAAAATCAAAATTGAGACATATTTTGATTTTAGGGGGAGTAAAAATTTTAAAAAAAAATAGAAAATTTGAAAATTACAAAAACATTGAAAAAAATGCAAAAATGAGTTTTGTTGTCAAAAAGAGGAAATGATAGTAGATCAGTTGGACTGTCACAACATGCTAAAGAAATGGAAAGATATAATGTGATAAACGATCTCACTAAAGATGTGACGATAGGCTCAGCTAGACTATTAGATTTGCGATAACGATACAAACCTAAATGAAAAAGCCTAGTTCTAGTGGGAAACATGGTTGAAAGCATAGTACTTAGTTTTGTCCTTCTTGATTGTGTGCCTACTCAGTAATCGCTGATTGTCGAAAGACATAAAACTGGTTAAGTTTGTGAACTTTCACAACTTTGCTAAAAAGTCGCTGTGATTGTGCATTTTATTTTGCAAAGATTTAAACTTGTTTTATTTCTTTATTTTGTTTAAGCATCGGACATCCTCTGCGTATACGTGAGTATCGACCTGGATGTTGTTGCCTAAACGTTCTGCTTTATTTTCTTTGGTGTTTCGTTTAAGCTTTGGATCACCTCTGCGTATACGGAAGTATCGACCTGGTGGTTAAAGCCTAAACAACTTCAACTTATTTTATTTTTCTTATTTTGTTTAAACATTGGACTTTCTCTGCGTATACGGAAGTATCGACCTGATTGTTAATGTTTAAACATTCTGCTTTGTTTTTGCACAAATCACAGTTGATAAAAGTTTAAAGGCATTACTTGAGTCAGTGTATTGCATGATGAGGGGATATGCTGAGATCGTGGGGTCCATAAGAACTTAGTGCTATCTAAATGTACCTAATCGTATAGGTAAACATGTCGAAAGTTTTTAGATTGAGTTTATGTGGACAACAATATCGTCAATCAACGTGAATCGTTTAGAACTTAAAATGTTTAAAGCTTAACGGTGCTAGTGATTGGTCACATAAACTGATATGATCCTCTTACACAAGCTCACAAAAATAGTGTCTGTAAATATTTCTTTACTGCATTTCATTCTATTTCATAAAAAACCAAAAAGATTTTAGTGTGTTTTAGGATAAATTTTGAAAAATACAAAAATATTTTCGACAACTGATGTTGAAGAGCTGATTTTCAAAATTTCAAGTGTTGAACATGATGAACTGGTTTGGGAGTGTGTATATTGAATTGAAAAATCTTGGTTTGAGAAAGAAGTTGAGATTAGTTAATCAGGGTCATTAATTTGAACTTGGTGTAACTATTTCTAGTAAGTTTTTCTTATTGATTTAAGTAAAAACTTATGTTTTGATGAGAAAATGTGTGCAGGAAATGACCTTATCAGAGTTAAAACTAGGGATTGATCTCAAGGTGATAGCTAATTCCAGATGGCGATCCCATCATGATGAAAGGGGGGGTCTGACGAGGTTAGAGCCAAAGAGAAGATTCTGGTATATGCTAAGAAAGAAAAGAGACTGATAAAGACTGAAGATGCAAAGACTCGACACTTAAGACTGGTCAACATCTGAGGGGGAGTCTGTTGGTGCATACATCTGTCGACTTCGTCTTATATCGAGTCTCGGGTTCGTTGCGGATTTGAAAAAACATGACATCATATATGTGACATCACATATATGACATCATAAGTGACATCACATGAAGATAACATGCAAATATGGAATGAGATATGGTTGACCATTTGAATGTCATGTACGTTTGAAAGTGGTGACCGTTTGAAGTGTGGTGTGTCACCTTCAAACGGTCAGGGTTAGCCTATAAATACCTTCAAACTTTCATCATTTGTAACGTTCTAGTTTCCGACACCGAAGCCCTGTCGAAGTGTCTCTGTACTGTAAATCTGTTCAAGATCAATAAACAAGACATTTATTAGTGAATACAAGCTAAACGAAGACCGAATCAATGAATTCCGCCTCTGATTCAGTCTGAGCACTCTTCTGATCGACTCGTTAGGTCGTTTCACGATCCTACATTATTGATACATGTTACAAGTCTTGAAAATGGATGATTTCAAAAATAATCTTCTCAAGAAAACAAAGTTATTTACAAGATTTACATGATAATGGTTTTTAAAGAAGTTAAACATGTTTTTAGTGTTAAATCAAGGTTAGAAAAGTATTGGTAACAAGAAAAATACAAGAAGAACTATTTTTAGAAAATCATAATGTAAGTTGTAAAGAACTAAAATTTACAAGAATGAGTTTTACAAACTATAAACCATGTTTTTAGGGGTAACTAAACTTACTAAACAACATGTTAAAATACTACAAATTTTTACAAACTTGCAAGTTCATGTCATAGTGTAAATTGAATATTTGAGGCATATGGTAAGTCTTCTTTATGTTGTTGATGATTGGTGATGGTTTTTAAAAAGAAAATGATATGCCTTTGAGCATGGAAACCTCCATTTTTAAGGGGAAACTATGGCAAATTTTTTGTAGAAATTAAACATTTAGAAAAATATTGTTAAACAAGTGCTTACAAGTAAAATTTTGATTAAGGTTTTCATATAAAATTTTCCATAATTTTTGTTACAAAAATTACAAATATTGGAGGTTGATTTTTGATAATAAAAGTGATTAAGTATATATTTAGGAAAATATATATTTAGATGTCACAATTTGTGTGTTATTTGTATATTATGTGTAGTAGTTATATTATTTTAGGAACTTGAAAATAATATAACACACCAAAATACCAAAATTGTAATACAAAATATTACCAAAATTCCAAGGAAATAAATATATAATCTATACCCGAATATTGGACAATTGGACAAACGAACGTATGGACTACCCTTATATATATTCCAGAAATGAAATCATATTTCGACAAATGAGTTAAACGGTATTTTGGAAACCAAAGAGACGGAAAATATGGATTTTTATAACTATTATGAAATATATCATGTTTTATCAAGTGGAAAATATATTATTTTGAGTGGAGGAAAATACATATTTTCTTAAACGATTTGAAGAAATATTATTTTTGAATGAAGAAAATATATATGTTTCCATAAACAAGTTAAAAATATATTATTTTGGGTGAAAGATGGAAATATATATTTTCTAAAGTTAATCTTAAAAATATATATTATTTTTGAGATATATATCAAGGTATATTATTTTTGCCAAGAAAGATTTATATATATTTATCTATAAAAATTATCTTAAAATATATATATTTTGAGAATATAAATTTGGTCATTTTTAGTTGCCTAAAAATAATATTCCGGAAAATTAAATACAAAATCAAGTATAAAAATACTTAATGAATACAAGAAAATACGTATTCTCGTACGTATAAATATACACCGGAATACGCCACCAATACTTGGCAAAATACACAAGTCTAAAAATACACAAGTATAAGTATGCCCATACTTTGGGGAATATTCATGAAGGAATTACAAATGATATAAGTCAAAAATATATTATCTTAACAAATATTCCAAATAATTGACAAATATAATTTAAGTTAAAATATTATTATTTTAACCAATAATTATATACTTTGGAATAATATAATATACATCCAACACGTAACTCAAAGTATGATAAGTCATAATACCTAAGAGTAAGAGTTGTTACACGACCTAGCCGTCTAATAAAACGTAGCACGTGTTGGTAGTCGTACGACCAGAAGAAAGGATCTTTGAGTTACCAGGAAAACGACGCAAATCAGTGAGTTCATGTCCCCCTTTTCTTTTAACTGTTTTCAGTTTTATAACTATCGGGGGTGAGATACATGTTTCAAATGCTCAAATGTTTCAATGGTATGGTTTAGCTAAGGAATAAACTGTTAAGATCACGTGGATGATGTAGTATCTCTCCTAAGTGCCATTAATCTAGTTTAAGACCAAGGGGCATGAGTGGTAGATCTATCTGGGTGTAGTGTGCCCCACCCATGGATCCTTGTGTGGCCACATGTGGTGACTATGCCGTTCTCGCCGGATGTACCGAGGAAATCCGCTAGGTTTGAGCACTTCCTACATACCACACATATTAATGTCCTTGCAAAACATTAATGATCTGTTCATAGATGCTTGCATACCGGTTATCAAATGAATTCTCTCAAATGTTTACAAGTCATTACGAGCTCACATACAAAACACATGAACTCGCTTAACTTTTGTTGATGTTTTCAATCTACATGTATTTCAGGAAACTAATGTGAATCTGGCGGGTGTTTCAAAGATTTCAAGAAGTAATTTCAAGATATGATGTCATCCTTTTGGATGGGTTTGAATTGTGTATCTTATCCTTGATAAGATACATGAATCAAAGCCTTGTTTATCTGTGTCTTTGTTTAAAGTCCTTTATGGAACTTGTTTCATTTAAATGGGTTGTAAGTTAAACTTGGAGTTATTGGTTGGTACTAAACAATTTGGTTTGTATTATTTTGAAACATATTAATGGATGAACATCATGGTTTTAATCATATAGTTGTTTGTTATAAGTGAATGCAATGATATTAAGCAAGTCACACATCATACGCTTCCGCAAAAGTCAGGGTGTGACACCTTAAACCATTCTTGTTGTGGCATATCGTTAACTAGTCGAAAGCCTAGGGTAGGTTCATTATGGACATATTTCCAGACCGGTCTATCGATATGTTGTGGCAAGATTGAGGGATGTTGGCGATTGGACGAAGGAAGCCACTTCTAAATTAATTAAATAAAATCGAAGACTTGACCATTTTCCTCATTTTATAAAAATAAACTATATTAATTAAGAAAGACTTATCCAAGAGTCCTTTATTAATATTTTAGTCTACTAGACTAACTACAAATAAGGATGGTCATAATAACAACCAACATTTGAGTAGGAGAAGCATATCCTTAGACGATACTTGGTTCTTACCTAAAGTTATACTATACACGATGGGTTCTCAGCTCGTTGTGTGTATTTAGTTAAGTAAAAATCATTTTTATAAATTTAAAACTAGATAATAGTGTTCCTAAGTTATTAAGTTAATGCACTTAATTGTGTTAAATATTATTAAATTAATATATATAATTCAAACGACATCATGTTCATAATACAAAAGCATAATAAACTCTTAATGTGCTTCCACTGCAATCTCTCAGACCGCATCACTCTACCTCCTAGATGAATTCCTCTCCCTCAAATATCAACCCAGGAAAATCAGCTCCAACTAGCTTGGAATTCTTCTTCGTGCAATTCTAGTGCCCTTCCTTGCCACAGTAGTAACAAATGTCATCATTGTAGCTTATGGCCCTTTTCTGGCCTTGGTGTCACACCCCGACCGCGTAAAACAACAAATCGCGGCGGAAACATCGGGGCGTTTTGCAACAGAATTAATGTTTCATAACCATGGATACCAAAAAGTGTTTCGTTTTATTAAACATTGAATAATTACATCGTCTAGAAATCTAAATACACAAATTAAACATAGTCTATCATTGTTATTGAGTCACTAAGGCCTTGTCCAGTCCTATGTGAGCATGCATCTTATCAATCGATATCATTCAACAATACCTGAAACATATGTGAAAACGAGGTCAGCAAAGAAATGCTGGCGAGTACATAGGTTTTGTGAAAATAAGATTCATGACTTCTGTTTAAGAAAATGTTTAGTCATGAACCTTGTAATTTGCTTTGTCTTTGTAAATCATTTGAAAAATAATAAGTTCAGGTGATATGTATAATAAGAGAATAATGCATGATTAAATGAATAACCATGTAAAATGAGTTTATATAAGATAAGTTATTTGTAAATAAATGTCTTGTGAAAGGTATGTTACTTGTATAAAATGTTCTATGTCTCAAACTGAAATGATTCAAATAACGCTACAATATGTAATACCATACAAACACTTATATATAGGAAGTACCAGCGGCGTATCCACCATGCTTGTATCATATTACACACGCACCGTTACTCAAATCACTTACCCAAACAAACCACCAATGTAAGATGTCCATGTTTAAACAAATTGTCAAATGTATTGAATAATATAACAAAATGTTTATGTTAAGATGTAAATCATGTCATGTATTATCAATGTCAAAAGTGTTTGTGTCAAATGTAAACCATGTAATGTGTAACCAAAAATGATATGTATGGCTAGTGAAATGCATCAACTAAACCATAGATGAAACGCACAAAACAAAGTATTGAAGTAAAACTTGGTTTAAATCAATACTATGTTCCATGGAAATGCATGATTAAATGTAAATCATGTCCAAATGTTTACCCAATCGTTAAACCATCTTGTTTTAATCGTTCAAATCGTTCTTGTTTTAATTGTTCAAATCGTTCTTGTTTTAATTGTGAAACTACTTAATGGTCGATTCTCTAATAACATTCAAACCTTCTTGACGCGTTCCTCGTTCCAACTCGCTCTCGCTCTCGTTCTTAACAAACCCTTACCAAAGGGTAAGTTAATAATTACAGATTCAGTCGTTACCCAAAATACCCACACATAACCATGGGTATAGAAAATAACGGGATTTGTCAGATCCTATGGTACCATAACCTAATACTGGTCGGCTTGATCATTGCTAATGAATGTCATTGGTTATGTAACTACAACCAACAAGTTCATTCACTTTATTGAAATTTGTAATTAGTTTTTGAAACCATTGTTATCGTTCTTGAAACTATTGTTATCGTTCTTGATACTACATTGTAATTGTTTTTTTTGAAACCATTGTAATTGTTCTTGAAATCATTGTTAAGATATTTAGCACATATGAGTCACCCCAAAACAGTTTGGAAAACAGTAAAAGAGGGGAATAATGTACTCGCCTGAGAATGCTTAGAGGTCTTGAACAACAACCAAACAAAGCTTGAGGGAGCACGGAATCAGTCGGCAAATCTAAAACTATATAATTAAACCGGACTTAAATCGGGAGATCGGATAGGATGAGGCTTGGTAAACCAAATGAGTATTGGAACTCATATGATATGGTTTAACAAGGCCTACATACTACATTGAAACCAAACCTAAGTGCTTTTGACCCATCGCGACCCATTAAGGTAACTTATGCTACTTTAACGCGTCGTGCGTGTGAAACGCGTTCGGACCGTCTAACTAGTCCTATGACAAGTGTTATATGCCTAAACATGTTACATAATCAGTTATGTGATAAAAGTTTAGGTTACATATGCTTAATTACCAATTATACATGAAAAGGGTATTCTGGTAATTTACCTAAGGCATATAAACTACCTATCATACAACTACTTAAACGAAGCGACCATAGGGTATAACCTCGGAAGGTTATTCCCTACCTACTATGGTCACCTAATGTATTTGGTCGGATCCTAATGATCGACCAAATGGGTCGGGTTCGAGGTATAAGCGATTTATTAGATCGCTTACCCTACGACCCTAGACAACGTGGTAATCAGTAGGCATAGTCCCAAGGGACTATAACCAACGTGATTACACTCACGTTGCGAAGTTCAAACGAACTTCGCATTGACCATTACTGGTCAACGCAGAAAGTCAAACAAAGTTTGACTTTCAGACTCGAAAGACTCGAAAAGCAATAAAAGAACGAAAGAATACTTACCCAGGGTCCCCGAATGCTAATCTCGATCCAAGAACTCAGGTATGAAACAATGGTTTCAACTTAGAGCTCTCAAATCAAGATTCTAGTGAGAAATGAAGTTGGGGATGGATGGGTATTTATAGTAAATGGTCCACCGTTAGGATCGTTTGATGGAAAACGTGCCATGATCCAAGGCGTACACTTGTCGGAAACTCATGGTGGCTAAAAGTGATCCTTATCAGCTGACTAAGAGAAAGAGAATGTGTGGTTGTGAACGAAACAGCTGGAAACTGCTGTTAGATTCGATTAATCTGGTCAGAAGGGGCCTCGCAGGCCGCCTGAGGATGCTCAGGAACTAAGGCGGGCCGCCTAGCAGTCACAGATCAGACATAAGTTTCAGAAATGACAGTTTCAGTCCCTGCACGTGTTTAAGGCCATTTCCGACACTTCTAAGGCCCGTAAAGCCAACTTTAAGGCCCTAAAATGTTGCCTAAACATTTTGGACATGAAACATGCTCAAAAATATGCCGGACATTGGTTCATTTGGCCGTACGAACGCGATGTTCGCTTAATTACGACGGAATGCGCATAAGCGCGAAAAACGATCCAAATGACGTGACGAATGGATTTTTCTTATGCCAAACACTAAAATAAAATATTTTAGTGCTTACATAAATTTTTGGATGTCCGGATGTATTCAGAACGTAAGTTATGCGCGAAAATGCAAACTTGTGCACTTTTTGACACTTTTAGTCCCTGAATGACACAAAAGTTTATTTTAGCACACCGAACCCCTCAAAGCCTATTTCTAAGCTATATAAAGGATATTTAAGGTGTGTTTAACTTATGGTCATGTTCCGGAATGTCTGTTACAGTTCAAATTGGCATACTTTCGCAGTTTGTCATATTTAGTCCCTGTAAGCGAATTAGCTTGTTTTTGCCATACCAAAGCCTTCAAAACTTATTTCTAAGTTATGTAAAGGTTATTTAAGGTATGTTAAGCCTATGTCACTATTCCGGAGTGTTTGTTGCATTAAACTGGTTATATTTACGCATCGGTGCGCGTATAACCTTCCAGAAAGCGATTTAGAGTTTGGAATTGAACAAAAATTGATATGTGCAACTGATACACATATTTTTACAAATCCCAAGTATGAAATATAATATTTCATTGGTTTGGTATTTGTTTGATGGCCGTGGAGGCACAGGTGTTACACTTGGCTTGAGGTTTTCGCTCTTGATGTATTATTGGATTTCAGATTTCCTTCAGCAGATATCAGCATATCTCGTAGCTCAGCAATTGTCCGTCCATAGACATTCTTGTTGTAGCCCTTAACGAACTCTTTGTAATCAGGCGACAAGAAAATAAGATCATATCTATAGCCATCCCTATGTGCATCGAGTATCCAAGTTTCTCAAGCCTCTCAATGTACCTTTCCCTCATGTGGACATGATCCTCGACACTATGCTCAAATTTCATTGGATGTTTCATTTCCTCAAGTATAGCTAAGAGCCAATTCCTTTTGGCTTGATACCTCTCTTGCAGTGCTATGATCATATTATAAGCATGCTTATACTCAATTTCCTCTAGGAAATTTCTACAAACTCGTTAGACAGACTTGATAGAATCAAGTATTAGACCTTTTAAGAGTCCCTGACATGCTGCATCCATTCGTCCTTTGAATCATCATCGGGTGGAACTATAGGAAGGGGACGATCCAAGACACACAACTTATTTTCAGTCTTGAGAACTGTTCTTAAGTTCCTGAACTAATCAGGGAAGTTACTGTTATTAATTTTGTTTTGAGAAATGATGGTGCGATGGGCGTTATATGCTTGATATGTTAATCAATTTTATGACCCAATTACACATCCATGAGTTGTAATAAATGCTAAACACCCACGTCACATATATAAAAAACAGCGGTAAAATGGTAACCCGGACATGGGTTAACAAATACAAATCCAGATTTGACGTGGAAGCTTCATTTAACGTGTATTCGGTTCTCGCTCGACGCTTGATCTTCATCCGGGATTCTCGACATTCACCTATGATCAAAACCAACTTAGAAGTCAGTTTTGATAGTAAAATAACAATTACAACAAGGTAATTGGGTCAAATAATCGAAATAAACAAAATAAACAAAATTTTCAACATTTTAGCCAGTCGCCGCGAGCGACGGCAAATAGCTTTGGCCGTGGCGCGACGCCACGGTCCCATTTTGACAAAATGTGTTGATGTTGGTGCTGCATATTCGCCCAGCTAAGTTTTAATCAAAACCAAATTTCAACATGGCATAACTTTTCATCTAGACCTCCATTTTACGCGATTCTTTTTCCTACGCGTTCGTAATTTAATCCTCCATCTCATGGAGTAAAAATCCGACATCTGAATTTACAAAATTTTAGATTTCAATATCTCGGCTTGAAATTCATTTAAGACACTTTTGACCCGTTCATGCTTTTACCAAACTAACTTGTTATTTTCCTTCAAAATACCATGGTCAACATATTCTATCCGTTTACTTATCATCAAGATTCAACTTTACGGGTTCCTTAAGAAATTTTAACCCGTTTTGCATATATACTCGTTTTGACCCGTTACCAGTATTTTACATCTTTAGACTTAAATCATGCTTCTATTGGTTTACATCTTATCCCCATTTATATACGAATTCCAAAGACTCAATTTAAACAAGACGTTTACTTCAAAACAACTCTTTAAAAGTTGTTTGTCCTATTTACCCCTCAAGGGCTTTTTGGTCAAAATTTAGCCCTTCATTTGTGCGACATAGGACTTCCGCTATTAATTGACCAAAATATCGCCTTTAGCTATAATTCTAAACATGCGTACCTGGCTCGGGTCATAAGATTGACCCGTTAAAATACCTTTCGCTATTAATTACTAATCAAATAGCAACGCGAACCATGTGTTAAATTTCTGCGATTACAAAACTCATCACGCGATTATAAGATATTATTGTCAAATGGTGTTAACAACACCATTTGACCCGTTTAGTCAAAATGACCAATTATAATTATGAGATGGTATTTAATTACCATTTCATCCCATTAACCTATTCCGATTTACTCTTTGAATTCATCTTGCTTAAAGGTCGTTTCTTGCTTTGTTTGACCCATTTTGACTTATGCCAACTGGTGTCCTTTCAAATCCTTTTTATTTATTTGTTAACCCATGTCCGGGTTACCATTTTACCGTTTGTACCCTTTTTACCATAATGTATGGTTTCTTGCCATTCTCACTTATTTTGACTTGCATTATAAGTATTTGGTAGTAAGAATAAAAGGGCGTAAGCTTAACTTACCTCGCATCCGGTTTACACTTCCCTTCCCTTCTCGTACTCGGTTATTTGACCGCTTCTTTCCCAAGCCTCCACCTAGCTCGTTTAAGCGTCGAACTATTTTCAATCATTTACAAGGCGGTTAAATTAGTCATTAACAATCACGACTATTCCACCTCACTTATTTTCTATGTCGAAACTACTATTCGACTTCATGATTAGTTAACTTAATTTATCAAAGTTAACTACTTTCAATCACTTGGTTTACAACATTAAGTCTAAATCAACATAATATGTAGAACCCTCATCACTTCATATTACGCGTAATTGCCATATCATTCAAATATGCGTTTTCACTCTAAATTTCAACACTTTAGTTCTCATTTAGGAATTTTAACAAACACCTAATGTGCATAATTTGTATTCTTATTTTATCTAGTTCATGGTTATTGTTTTAACCATGTTTTAACATCAATTAACATGTTCATATCATTTTTTCGCATCTACAACATCAGAATTTACTTACGAAAAATTCAAATTACACTAGAACAACTATCAATTTCTAGTGTTTAACATGTTCATACTAAACCCACTTATCACCTTCAATGGTGATCATGAATTCACAAGAATTAGGCCTAAATTCATCATATACTTGTCTAGGATTTACTCCTAGACACTACAATGTTCCTATCTCATCATATAACAAGCATACAATCATCTAATTCGAATTCTCTAGGTTTGCTCAGAAATTCAACTAGAGATTTCTCATGAAATTTACATACCTCGTGACTCCTTTTTCAGTGGAGATCACTAATTCGTACTCGGATTTTGATTTAAACTCGATTTGGACCTTCAATTTGAGAGATTTGTGAGAGTTAGGGTTTGCTTCTTTTTCCCTGTCCTCTGGTCGATCCTCGCACACACACACACACACTGAGTGTCTGTGTTGTGTTTTATTTTTAATTTTAATAAAACAAGTTTCCCTTCTTGGCCATATTAGTCCCTCTTGTTTCATTTATTATAAAAGAAGCTATAACTCATAGTTTTTTTTCATTTAGTTACCCATTACTAACTAGGTTACTATTCCTAGTTAACTTGGTGGGTGTGGGGAATTATAACCCGTTTTATTTTTTTAAGTCCCGTTAACTCGGGCTTCTAATAAACCATGTTTTCTCAAAGCGTTTATTCTTCTTTTTTATTAATATAGGATTAATTATTTAAATCCTAATATTCACCGGGTTAATTTTACCACTAACGGTATTTTACTCGTCTTTACTATTAACGGGGTTTGATTACCAAACCCATTTTTGGGGTGTTACAAGTATACCCCCTTAAAGAGGTTTCGTCCCCGAAACCTTTCTCGCGTACTTTATCAGCTTAGAGCATTCGGACCTTAGTCTTGGTGATCACTTGAGCATTGCTCACACATAATACTCTTACCAAGGAAGTATGGTAATGTCTTTTTGGTTTCATAGCATATGCATCTTTTACGTGTATGGCCTCATAGGCCTATACTTTCATCTTGTATTTCTTAATCTGGTCACTTATTCGACCGAGTTGTCATCTGATCACTCAATTATATTTATTTTCAACAAGCTTAGTTCAAGCTAATCTCATATCGACAAGTGCTTTGTATAAGTCGTAACACTAATCTAACTTTGAAATGTTTTATCGGCTAGACTGATTAGTCGGCGTCACTTTATTCCCCGTCATTCGGGTATATCTTATTGCCAACCTGGCCTTTTGCTTGTTTTCTGATTTTCATATCTCGTAACTCACGTTACGACTTGACTGTATTCTATATCATTCTCTATATTTCTTTTCTTGTCTGTGAGCGTGTCACGTCACGTTTAAGTCTAATTCGACTTTTCTTTATCATGCTTCTTCTTTTCGGATGTATCGTCTCGCACCCATCGGTGTTAAGAACCACGTTCTTTGATTTACTCATTTCCGAATTCGTCTCATAGTATTCATACGTGTTAAAACGTTGTTTCTTACCAAAAATTGAATTCTTTAGTATAACGTTTTCATTTTAGCTCATGTCAATTCCAAGGAATTTACGTCCAAGGACTTATCCCCTTCCATTGTCATTTCGATAATGACTTCACTCACTTTTGTGACGTAGTACAATTTAAATAATTGTGAACTCTTTTGTCATTTTTGCCCGTTTAATGTTTTAGTGAAATTTTTCACTTTTGTCAACCAGACCTTTTACAATCTCTTTGCTTTTAACCCATTTAATTAACTTAGCGAAACCTGTCGCTTTTATACTAACTTTATCTCCTGTTATTATTTTACGCGGCAAGTTACAGCCAGTTTCCTTGTTTTATACTATTGACCCGTAGGTTCTTTTGCTTAGCCACGTAGGCTATTTCTTTATATTTTCACCTTTTTACCTTATTAAGGTGAGACCCTAACAATTCGTTTATTTCTATTTAGGACCCGAAGGTCTTTTTGGTCCCGTAGACCGTAGCCTCATTTATAATCTCGTAGGTTACGATAATCCCGTAGATCATCATTTATTCAAGTCTTTATTCAAAGGTATATACATTTATATATGTATACGGCGTTAAGGCACCCTTTTTATGTTCAAAACCATTTATTTTTTCTTTTGTATTTCTTTTGACCTTGACCGTAGTTTAAAGCTATATTTGTTTTCTTTCGAACAAATTTTCCGACTTTTATGGTTAAAATTCACAAGATTTTATGGTTAAAATGGTCTACACCTTCTTTTACAAAATTCACAAGATTTTCTGGTTAAAATTCACAAGATTTTATGGTTAAAATGGTCTAATTTTCACATATTGTGTGCATAACAGTGTTTTAAAGAATCCTTGAAAATATTGGACCTTAATTCGGCTTAAAATTGATAAAAACTGTAATTCCGTTTGAAAATCAGATCGGACAAGATGACGTCAGCAGCATTTCAAATGAGATTAGCTCTTGATTCTGCTTGAAATTGTATTTCCGCTTAAAAAGTGCACCTAGTTCCGCTCTAAATTACCTGATTCCGTTTCAGATTGTAATTCCGTTTGAGAAGGTTCAAACGAAATTAGTGATTCCGCTTCAAAGTAGTAATTCCGTTTGAAAATCAGGTGTTTCCGTTTGAAGGGTGATTCCGTTTGAGAGGGAATTTCGTTTGAGAAGTAATCTCGTTTGAAAGTAATTTTGTTTCAACTGTGATTCTGTTTGAAAAGGGATTTCATTTTAGATTTGATTTCGTTTGATTTTGGTATTCAGTTTGAAACTGTGTTTTGAGATTTGTAACTTTGTGAAAAATTTGCCGAAACATGGAAGAAGAATTTTACAATGCGTTTGCGACACCGATTGCTCCTGTTACTGCTGCTGAAACATTGTACAGTGAGAATGAAACTAGAACTCATCAAACACCACCAAAACTGATGTACATTGAAGATTTTCAAGGATGGAAAAATTGATTCGAGAACTGGGTGCAAGCTTACAAATTTGACGCATGGTGTTCATTGGAGAAAGACTACGAAAAACCAAAAAATGAACGTGGGCTTGAAAAGGGTTTCAGTGACTTTTCAGAGATTGATAAATTGAAGTAGACAAGTGAAAAAATGATGATTAGTATTCTTCATCAAGCGATTAAAGAAGACATTTTTGTTTTGCTCCAACATGAGGGTGCTGCAAGGTCTATTTGGACGGCTTTGATTCAAAAGTTCAAAGGAAGCGCAGATATGATCAAAAACAAAAAGGCATTATTGAAGAAATCATTTGATATGTTTGCAGCTTTTGATCACGAAACAACAAAGATGACCATTGATAGATATTGTCATCTTGTTTTGGAAATGGGAAGATTGGACATAAAGTAAGATGATGATGAATGGGTTGATAAACTTGCTGATGCTTTACCACAGCAGAAATGGGGAACTTATCTGTTGATTGTGAAACACGTGAGAAAATTGGAAAATATGAATCTGGCACAATTCATTCAAAAGATTGAAGAGCACGAGTTGGATATTCAGAAAACGACAATCATGAAGAATCCAAATGCTCAACAAGATGTCAGTTTATATTACAGAGGGAACAAGTTTAAGGCTAACCCCAGTCCTAGCCCAAAGATCCAAACTGATTTTAGTGCTGATAGTTCTTCTGGATCAAAGGGAAGTACTATGAATCAAAGTGGT